>CALNHX010007848.1:0-68373 GCA_940337035.1 Agriotes lineatus | reverse complement strand
ACAGTATTTGTAAATTAAAATAGTTTAAAAATAAATATTTTTCAAAAACTACTTTATGTTCTTTTATTTCCAGCAATCTATCTGTATAATGACATTCCTTGATAACAGAAAATTAAGTACTACTGAGTCTAATAGTGGCCAGGGACTAGTTATGAGGATTAAAAAACAAAAAGTAAATTCCTTAAAATTCAGTAATTAAAAACTAAAATTCATTATGCTAAGAAAATTTAATTTCTCACTAACACATAATATAAGGTAAAGAGTAACGCATAGAAAAAATAATACGCTTCCTGTAAAAGTACAAATAAAATAAATAATACACTACTTGTACAATAACATTTTATTGCTCGCCATTTGTGGACGTTTTGATGACAAGTACTCTTTGTTTGATTTGTTACATGAAAGCAGTTAGGTGCAAATGTTGGCTGCATACAACTGAATGCTGCATCAGCCGATTAACATCTATATCATAAAAATGGTTATTTTCATAACAAGCGTTGAAAATAGCAAATATCGTGCAAGTGTTAATTAGGCAAACGAGGGCGTAGCGTAGCGAAACCTGAGTGGATCTAAAACATGAGCATAGATATTTGCTACTTTCGAACGAGTTCTGAACACTATTTTTTAGACGCCCACACAAAGTAAATTTTATTTTTAAGAATTGTTTTTATTTCGTTTACAAAATTGATTGTTTTATTATTATTGGTGCAATTATAAAAAATCTGGTGTGATACACTCACACAACTTCCTTTTACAGTGATCTTATAATTAGCCAAAAATACAATTTTTAATTTCTAAGCATTTGTCAAAAATTTTCAAAAATTGCAAATTCTACAAAAACGGTATAAAATAGAGAGTTAGTTGAAGAGAATTTTTTTTTCTAGAATTGTAAGCTGAATTAAAAAATGTAATAATATACCGGGTGTTGTATTTAAAATAGGAGTTAATAAAAAAAAACAAAAAAACAAAAGAAACCCATTTTAGAAGTATTCAACTGGAAAATCACCTATCTCACATCAATACACATTAAAAATGTAATAAAAATATAAAGTTTGAAAAAAATCTTTAGAGCCGTTTTTGAAAAAATCGAAAAAAATTGAAAAATCGCAAGAGTAAACACCTACTTCCGATTATGCGATTTTCTTCAAAAGCTTGCTGTCTCATCTACATAGTACACAAAACTTATATATGAAGTTTCAACGCCACACCTCTTTTCGTTTTTGAGATATTCTGTTCACAGACAGACACACACACACACACACACACACACAGACAGACCAATGAAAAAAAAAAGTTTTTTGGGTTCAGGGGACTCTAAAACGTGAAGATCTGTTGAAAACTCATTTTCGAATTTTTGGGGTGAATCCAATACAGTGAAATCTCCCTTACCGGACACCTCTAATAAGCGGACACCTCTCTTACACGGACATTTTGTTGGGAACCAACTTGCTTGCATTAACTTTACTAATAAAATTTTCTCTAATAAACGGACACTCTCTTAAACGGACACGGACACCATTTTTCGACAATTTTTAGACTGTGAATCTCTCTTGCACGGACACTTCAAAATGCAGGCTCAGCTAATGTCGTGAGGCGTCAAAACAATCCATAAATCCAACATTTAATGATCATGTTGTTAAATTATCAAATTCTTTTGCAATACGGGCGGTATTAAGTCAACTCAAATCAGCGTTATGACCGCAGGAAATTCGACACTTTCATTACCCTATGCACGATATTACAAAACAGTCCACGTCGCTAAACTATAGAGGCCTGCAATAATTCAAAACTACTTTGCCTTTTGCCTGGGCAGCCCATTCTGATAAAAATAAAAATAGGAAAAATGTTTCCTGCTTGCTTTTATGGAAAGACAGAACAAGAAAATTAGGCCCAGGGCCGTCCCGCGACCGCGGAGCCTGCGGGCATCAAGTTACGGCACTGTAATTAATTCGAACCAGACGACAATTTACCCTTATCAGTAATGGTTGAACTGTATAGGAATATTCCAGAAATCGAAGACGTCGACCCTGACGAATTTATAAACACTGACAAAGAAATAATCCTGGATGATGTAACCGAAATTTCAGGTAAATCAGCTGCCGTTGAGATGTAGTTGGCAGAATTAGAAAACGATGGCGACTTAGAAATTTGTGAGAATGTAATCAATACCTACACGGAAGCATTAGCAGTGAATAATTTTAAATGCTTTGCTAAAGTAACGACTTTAAAGTATTCAAACTGTCAAAATATTTAGAAATACATGCGGAAAGTATAATAAGCAGTCAGAAAAAAACATTACGTCAAACGAGTATTTTAGATTTTGTAGCAACTATTACATAACTTTTTTGCAATTATTTTATTATTCTTATTAATCGTTAGCGATTGATGTTTGTTTAACGTCGATACAAGTTTTTAAAAATGTTCTTTATTGAAAAACTTAAATTACCGACGGAGTCGTAACAATACAAGTTTTAATTATGACATGCAGCTACGAACTAAACTAAATACAGAAGCTGCCTTGCAGGTAATCTCTGCATAGGAAATACATCAGCACATGATAAGATAATACAATGCGGCTCCGGCAAGGAGATAAACTTTATCTACTAGGAGTCGGCGTTTACTACTACATAACTCTTCCGCGCAAAGAATCTTAAATATAGGGAAACTATATTTAAGTTTAAGTTTTGCATTGTAGCAAAGATGAACTAATTACTTTATTTTCTAAACTTGAGTTTTCATTTTGTTTTTCAAAATAGGTTCTTAGTTTCGTTTTCAAAGAGTCACGTTTACAATATACATATACTATGCTACTTATAATACTAAGACAGATTAAACATATTATAATAAATGAGCCTAAATGTAAGCTCGGCATAATTGCGGTGTCACTTTGGAGTAGTTTTTCCTTTTGTTGAGTGAGTCTTAGTTGACTTTTGACTAATTCTTGCGTATTAACAGGTGTCAAATCAATTTTTGAAATATTGACTACTTGAGAATCAAAGATCTGTAATTTACTGATACTTGGTAAATTTAAATCTATTTCTTTAGTTGAAGAGGACTTCATAGCGAACAGTAATTCGTCATGGTTTATTAGAACGGAGCAATCAGGCGTTAAATGTATTAATCTTGTTCCTATAATTTCCATTTTCTTTATTATCTGATTACATTGTGTATCTAGAACAATTTTAGTCGGTGAACTAATTAGCCACGTTGCTGTATCGATTTTCAGGGTTTTTACTGAGGTCAACTCAAAGGTATATGGTTGACATGTTTGATTGTCAAGAAAAGACAGAAGTTGCGTTTCGCATAGCTTGGAATTTGGAATGCTGAAATGATTATCGTGAGCACAAAAATAATAATTTAGTGACGTCTGTTGACAATGATTGATTTCAACAGGAATGCTGAAATTTGTGTTATACAGTAATGTGTTATAAGAAGGTATAATCATACGAAATTTATTATTTTCAATTTGAACAGGAAAGGGAATTAGCTTTATTAATTGGTATTCGAAGAAGGGTTTAACCAATGGGATTTCGAAAATGAATACAAAAATGTTATTCTTTTGGTAAACTTTTGTAGTTATAATGGATTCGTATAAGTGGATGTTTTCATGAGTTCCTTGATATGGAAGGGCTAAGCTCTTTATCTTATGGTCTTGAAGTTGATTTAAATGTTTAGTTATGTTGTTAAGTGATTGGATAAGTTCGTTATTATCTATAAGGGAAATGTGCAATTGTTGCCTTTGAGCAAAAGTTAGAGCTGTTTCTAGTTCTATCCAAAAATTAATAAACAATTGAAGCGATTGTATGGATTGATTGATTATCGAATAAGTTGACATTTCAGCTATTACTTGTTCTATTTTCACATTGTTGAGAAGAATTTTATTTAGATTATCATTTAATAGTTTTTGATTTTCAGAAAGGGTCTTTATTGATGACAAAGTGCTGTTTAAAATCTGTGCTTGTTCTAATAATGAATTTTTCTGGATTTCAGAATCGTGTGTTAATTTGGATATCATTTTTTCATAATGTTGTCCGTCTTCTGCGTTTAAATTGCCTGTGACAAATTTTATCGCGGTACCTAGTCCATCTATTAATCCTCGTTTTTGCCTAGTTTGAGTTTCAGGAAATAATTGGTCTAATAATTGATCAGCTTTATTTAAATATTGTTCAAGAATTAACAACTGATTATTATGGTTAATTAAGATATCTTTTAATTCTACAAAGCGTCTGTGTCCTAAGGGGTAATTTCTGTTTTCTAGAAGTGAAATTGATTTTAAGAGATTTTCTCTAAGAATTTGGTAGTTATTTAACATGGGTGTATAGTCAAGAATTTTAATCAAAGTCCATTCAGATTCTTTGAGTAGTGCTTTACCTTTTTGTAAGGGGTATAGTCCAGGGTTGTCAGTTAAAGTCTTCATTGTTATGTCGCTTGTGCACTCGTTCCAGGTGAGGAAGAGGAGGATGACCGAAATTGTCCTGGAAATGGCATCAATTCATTTGCATGTCTTTTGAGGATGGCATTCGTAGGAATATTTCTTAGGTCATAAGTATCATATTCGTAAATTTTGTCAATTATATAAGGTCCTGTAAATTTGGGTTCTTTTTTATTTCTATTGTTAGTTTTAATGTATACTTGGTCTCCTAATTTAAATGTTTTTGTTTTTCGGGGTTGATTAATTTTTTCGTTCCGTGTTTCTTTGGTGACTATTTGTTTATTCTGTATGTTGTCATATAAATGTTTCATTTTTTCTTTGTGATTATTTACATAGTCTTCAATAAAAGTTTTTTCGTAATCTAAGTCAAAAGGATTTTGTCCGTCTGTGTGACCAAATAGTATTTCAAATGGGGTTAATTTTAAATTTGAATGTATCGAATGGTTATAAGCCATGACACAATAAGGAATTTTTCTCTGCTCTGGCATTTCTCCTAAAAGCCTGTAATGTTCGATAAGCGTTGAATGGAAACGTTCTATAAGGGAATTCGATTGGTGGTGGTGCGGTGTTGTAACGTGAAACTGAATTTTATGTAATTGTAAAAAATGCATAAATGGTTGGTTGTTAAATTCATTATCGGCAATTAAAACATTGGGGGCAGTATAAGTAGTAATGTAGTAAAAGAGTCTATTGGTTACGTCGATCATGTTGCTAGATCGCAATTGATAGGCTTGGACAAATTTCGAGAAGGCGTCTATAAGTGTCAAATATTTTATTCCTTTGATCTGGAATATGTCCATATGTATGGTATGAAAAGGGCGATTAAAGGTTGGGGTTAAATGTAACGGTTGCTTAATGGGGTTCCTATTATATTTTTGGGTACTACAATTTTGACAATTATTAATGAAATTCTTTATGTCTGTATTTATTCCTTTCCAGTAATATTTACGTTGTAAATGCTCTATGGTTTCTAAAATTCCTCTATGATTCGTTTTTCCACAATGATAATTTGCAATTTGTTGCTGTCGCTCGTCTAGATTTGTGATGTATCTGACTTGAGTCATACATCGGTGGAATTTAGGTGTATTTTCGTTTGTGACTGATTTTACATATTCTGAAAATTCTTGGTATAAAGAGTCGTTGGGGAAATGACAATAATAATGAACTTTAGGTTCGCAGTGTTCTATTAGCAATTCGCTAAATTTTAATCGTTTATTATTGGGGTTTACAAAAACTGAATAATGTACATTACCATCGAATTTAGTGACTTGAATATTTCTGGGTAAATTAGCTTCGATAAATTCAATTTGTTTGCCAAAATGTTGAAGAGGTTTTTCGCTGATATCGATCGCGGGGGTTGAGCTTTCTTGAGTGTGAACTGTGTCCACTAATGAATTTTCTCTATCGTTTATAGGCGTTGTGACAACAGGTATTTCAAAAAGGTCGTCGATGTTAGGGGTTTCTGAACGGTTAGGTATCATACTACAATTTGGTTCTTCCAAAATAGGTGTATCGAGTCTACTGGGGTTATCTATAATTCTGTCAATATCGTCTAGAATTTCTTCAGTGACTGATAAGGGGTGAATTTGGATTCGGGATAAGGCATCTGCCACTTTATTAGTTTTTCCAGGTACATATTTTACGTCAAAATTAAATTCTTCTAGTCTCAAAGCCCATCTCGTTAATTTCGAGTTCGGTTCCTTGAGATTACGTAGCCAAACTAATGGTCTATGATCTGTAAAAAGGGTAAATTTGGTGCCAAATAAGTAAGGTCTAAATTGTTTTGTTGCCCATACTATAGCTAATAATTCTCTCTCTATAGTACTATACTTTTGTTCTGTGTCATTGAGTGTTCGTGAAGCGTAACTTACTGGTTTTCCTTCTTGTGAAAGAACTGCGCCAAGTGCATATTTTGAGGCATCTGTGGTCAGTTCAAAAGGCTTCGTAAAGTCTGGGTATTTTAAAATCGGCTCGTTAGCTAAAAGATTTTTGCAATGTTCAAAAGAGTCTATAAAATCTTGTGTGTGAATAATTTTGTTTTCTTTTTTTAAACAATGAGTCAGAAATTTAGTTATTTTCGCGAAATCTTTGATAAATTTTCTGTAGTAGCCAAAAAGTTCTAAAAATGATTTTATCTCAGTTCTGGTACTAGGTAAAGGGAAATTTTTTATTGCTTCGATTTTTAAAGGGTCTGGTTTAACTCCTTCAGGGGTTATAATGTGTCCTAAATATTTTATTGATTTGTGGAGAAATTCTGATTTGTCTAATTGGATTTTGATATTTGTTTCTCTACACTTTTTAAATACGTTTTCTAACCGGGTGATATGTTCTTGTAATGAATTTGAAAAAATGACTATGTCATCTAGATAAACTAAACATTGGTTAGGGGTTAATCCTGTTAATGCAGTGTTTATTGCTCTTTGAAAACTGGCAGCGGAATTCTTTAAACCGAAAGGGAGGCGTTTAAATTGCCAATGGCCTTCTTCAGTTGAGAAAGCTGTTTTTTCTCTATCTTTTTCTTCTAATTGAATTTGGTGAAAACCGGAAGCTAAATCAAGGGTTGTGAAATAGTTAGCTCTGCCCAAATTGTCTAGTACAGTCTCTATTCTTGGTAAAGGAAATTTGTCGTCAATAGTTTGTTCATTAAGGCGTCTGTAATCGATGACGATGCGCCATTTTTGTTTTCCCGAGGCATCTAATTTTTTTGGAACGATCCAAATGGGGAAATTGTACGGTGATTCGCTTGGTTCTATTATGTCTTCTTTTATCATTTTGTCGATTTGTCTTTTGACTTCTTGACGGTGTATGTGGGGATACCGATATATTTTCGTGAAAATTGGTGTGTCGGTTTTTGTTCTAATATGGTGCTTAGGTAAATTCATTGACGATAAAGGAATATCAGGAGAGTAAAATATTTCTTTATATTTTAGACAAAGATTTGTTAGTAACGTTCGTTCTTCATCATTTAAATGATCTAGTCTTAAATTTGATTTTAAATTTTGAAAAAGTATTTGTTTTAAATTGGTTTTTGATTCGTTATGATTATTGATTTGGATGTTGTCTTTAGTAGGGGTGTATTCTTCTAAAATAAGAGGTTGAGAAATAATTAGGGTTTGAGGTTTATCAGATGTATTTATCAGGCTAGTTCGAAACCAATTATTTTTTAATGCTACAATAGCTGAAGGCATAGAAATATGTTCGGTAAAATGTATCTTTGGAGCTAGTTTATTGCCATCTTTTCCTACGGCAGGTAATACGACAATTTGTTCTGTACGGGGAGGTACTTCAATAATTTTTAGGCTAGTTTTAGACGGTTTAATTTTTGAAAAATTACATTGATTGCGTTTTTGTTCCTCAATTTTTAATTTTTGCCGATTGTAGAAAAAGGGTATTGTTGTTTTATCGGTTTGGATGTGCATCCATTTATAGTCTATATTTGCTGGTAGGTTAGCTAATAAATCCGTTCCTATTAATCCTACGTATTCTGTGTGAAAATTAAACAGGTAACATAAATGTGTTCCTTCTTCAGAAAATAAATTTTGGATAGGCACATTTGCAACTAAATTGTGATGGGTAGTTCCATGAGAGGTGGTGATTTCGAAAGGGTGTTCATATATTAATTCCGGGAAATGTTTATATGCAAATTCAGGTGAAAGAATTGTGCGTGAACTTCCTGTGTCAATTAGTAACTTGTCATTTGTTTTTGGAATAACAATGTAGGGTAAATTCGATTTTGGGTTGATTGAAAAAGATTCGACCGAGGCTTTTAGCGAAAATTTACGGCATTTTCGGGTTCCTCGTATTCTGAATTTGGTTCTGGTTCTTGGAAGAAGTCAGGGTTTTGGTCTAATTCTTCTTGATGTGATTCAGTATCTTGACTGTAATATTCATAATTTGTTTCAACGTTTTCAGGTGGAAACTCCTGAAAATATTCGGTTTCGGAAAAATCAGTGTTAAATAATTCTTGGGCATGGAAATTTCGCGGTTGATTAGATTGTTGTATGTAATTAGTTGGTCGGAAGTTTGAATTGAAATTTTGATTTAATGGTCGTGGTGGTTGTGTTCTTTTGAATTGTTGCGATGCAGGACGTTTTTGTATCGTACTTGTCTGCATGGGTTCTGGCTTAAATGTTGGTACGTAATTTCGTTTTGGGGCGAAAACATCTGTTGGAGGTTTTTGGAATTGTCTATTAGGAGTTTGACTTTGATTTCCGTAATTAAATGTAGGTGTAGCATTTTGTTTAAACTGTGGTTGTCTTGAATTGGTAAAATGATTTTGTTGGTTATAGTTTGGATGTGTTAAAGTATACGTTAGCGGTTGCGTGTTGAATGGTTTTTGATAATTTTGGAAAGTAGGTGGTCTTTGCAATGAAAATTTTGGTTGCGAGAAATTATTCGGGGGGTTATTTTTGTTTAAACCTTGAAAATAACGAATGTCTAATTCCTCTTTAACAATTGTAATTGCCTGTTCTAACGATTGAGGTGCTCTGCCTCTTGTAAAGCTACCGAGGGGTTCCAATAAACCACTTGTAAATACTTTTAACGCTAAGTCCTTTGATGATGTTAGTTTATAATCTTTAATATCTTGGGCTTCATTTCCCAGTGAAATTTTTGAGTTTAAAATTGCTAAAAGCGATCTGACTTTATTAAAGAAATCGATTGGTGATTCTCTAGTACTTTGTTTGAGTCTAGTCATGTCAATTTGTAAATTTAATTCAGACCTTTGATCTCCAAAATTGCTAATCAAAGTTGATTTTAAATCTGCCCATGAAATGAAAGTGTATCCTGTTACAATTTCTAACGCTGCACCTTTTAGGCGGTTTCTAGCAGCGGATAACAATAGTTTATTTATATATGCGTTTGGATTTTGAGCTTGCCAAAATTGTACAAAAATGTCTTCGACAGCGCGAATGTATTCACTTAGTTCGGATGGATTTCCGGAAAATGTAGGTATTTCATTTAAGATACTCATATGAAATCCAGGTGGGTACGCATTAAATATTCGCGGTTGCGGTTGTTCCAGCTGTTCTACAGGCACTTGATTTTGTTCGTTTGCCATCGTTAAACGTGGAGGTCTTAAAATAACGCGATTTACTAAAGTTGATTGTTCAAATATGTTCACTTGTTCGGATTCACTTTCTGACGAAGTGTCCGTATCAATCATTAATTATTTATTTTTACGTTAGTAGGGCCTTAAAATTAACCTAATCAGGGTACCTACGCATAAGTGCAAAGTCGATTGGCTGAATTATTAAGCACACCTAACGTGTACGCCAGTATCTCATCTCGTTTTGCACTTACCCAATCTTAGAACTAATTGCTTAAAGCTAATAATGTTAGTAAATATTAAATTATTCAATAAAAGCAAATCGTTGCACTTTCACTTGCAATAATATGTAAAATTTTACGCTTACGCTTTCATAGCTGCGTTGTTTAAGGGTCGATTCCAATAATCAGGCATTCACGATGAATGGGGGTGACTGGAATTGGTGGTGCCTCGACTTCGGACGATGCTTGTTCCTTTCGCTCGGCGGTACCAACTTCAGTTGCGGGGCTTCGGCATTTGATTGTTGAAATGCTTCGGACCAGCGGGGTTGAGTAGCAGGTTTCTTTTGGAAATTAAGATATTCGCTCTTAATTTGCCAAAAATCCACAAGACTGCGCCATTGATGTTTGTTTAACGTCGATACAAGTTTTTAAAAATGTTCTTTATTGAAAAACTTAAATTACCGACGGAGTCGTAACAATACAAGTTTTAATTATGACATGCAGCTACGAACTAAACTAAATACAGAAGCTGCCTTGCAGGTAATCTCTGCATAGGAAATACATCAGCACATGATAAGATAATACAATGCGGCTCCGGCAAGGAGATAAACTTTATCTACTAGGAGTCGGCGTTTAATACTACATAACTAGCGCGTATACCTTTGCATAATACGACTTTTTTATTTTAAACATAAAAATGGATTTTTCCCTTAAGCGGACGCCTCTAATAACCGGACAAAAACTTTGCCACCGTGCGTGTCCGCTTATGGGAGATTTCACTGTACTTCCTTTATTGTAAAATCTGGTGTGATACACTCACACAACTTCCTTTTACAGTGATCTTATAATTAGTCAAAAATTTCATTTTTAATTTTTAACCATTTGTTAAAAATTTTCTAAAATTACAAATTCTACAAAAACGATACAAAATCGAATGTTAGTTGAAGAGACAAATTTTCTCTAGAATTTTAAGGTGAATTCAAAAATGTAATAATATACCGGGTGTTTTATTTAAAATAGGAGTTAATAAAAAAAATAAAAAAAAAAACAAAAGAAACCCACTTTAGAAGTATTCAACTGGAAAATCACCTATCTCACATCAATACACATTAAAAATGTAAGAAAAATGTAAAATTTAAAAAAAATCGTTAGAGCCGTTTTTGAAAAAATCGAAAAAAACTGAAAAATCACAAGAGTAAACACCTACTTCCGGTTATGCGATTTTCTTCAAAAGCTTGCTGTCTCATCTACATAGTACACAAAACTTATATATGAAGTTTCAATGCCATACCTCTTTTCGTTTTTGAGATATTCTGTTCGCAGACACACACACAGACACACAGACAGACAGACACACAGACAGACCAATGAAAAAAAATATGTTTTTTGGGATCAGGGGACTCTAAAACGTGAAGATCTGTTGAAAACTCAATTTCGAATTTTTGGGGTGAATCCAATACTTCCTTTATAGTAGTAAAAGGAAGTAAAAATGAGATCTTAGTGGGAAGCATAGCAAAGAATAAAGCAAAAGCGTCTGGATTATTTGACTAACTTTGTGCCGTTACGATATGACTAGTATATACGATATAATATTGTGCTAATGTATGAAATTGTCAACTTTTTGTAGTAGGCTGTTATCACGATAATTTACTTTCATACGTGGTTGTCTAAAGATATTTTTTGTTACACTTAACGGTAAATGAAATTTGAATTAATGTATAAATTGTTAATTATACCACTATGATTAATTACAGATTCTCCCATTTTAAATTTAATTCTACCCATATTTGCAAGAAAAGTATGGAAAAATACATTTTCTAACCTATATGAACTACAGTTAGTCACACACTTTTTCTTTTGAGACATTTTTAATGATTATTTGCAATTGTCGGTAACCATGTTTATTAAAATTAGACAAGTAGCAATTTAAATTAGGCGCCAATATTGCAATAGTTACTACAAGGCTCAACAGATGGCGCAACGATACGCACAGATATAATCACAGAAAACTTGACAAGCCGATATAGAGACGTTCAGTCTCGTATTAATCCAGGAAGCCGTGGTGCAAATTATCGAAGTTATCGTCGGTCACAATAGACGCCAGTAACGAAAAGTTAAGAACTTGCAAGCGGTACTAAAAATTACAGTAAAAATAGCTGTGGTGCCAACATATCGCTGATTTGACAATGCGGATGTCAAAGAAATGGATTATAGTCATTATTACTAAAATAATTACTGCTGATATTTGTATAGTCCCGTTTGGCATGAATAAGTATCAATATTATTTTTGTTCTAACAAAAATAACAAGGTAACAAATAATTACCTACAACATTACCTTGTAAATTATAAAAGCAAGCGCAAATTTTTATTAACTTTACAGCTTACAGAATCCAGAGCCAGTAGATATAGGAGAGTACCGCCACATCCGCCATGTTTATTCCTCTGACATATGCGTCACTTTGAGGTTAGAGCACAATTCCGTCAATGTGACGTTTGTTAGCAATCTAAAACCTTACTTGAAATTGGCAAGACTGTAAGTCTATGTCAAATTCAAGGTTAGCAGGTTAGGTTTTGCGTCAGTTTTGACACAAAGCAACGCAAAACATAATCTTCTAACCTCGAATTTGACACAGACTTACAGTCTTGCTAATTTCAAGTAAAATTTTAGATATAACTCAATTAGTCATTGCCAATGGGAACAAAAATGGCGGCGATGGCGGCATTTTCACAGATCAAACAATGGCGGTACTCTCCTATATATACTGGCTCTGACAGAATCTAGATTGAAGCATGGTGAAAATCAGAACTAATGTTAGAATCTAGTAATGTCCAAGCTTTATATTGGTAACACTTTTGACATCTATCATACTGACATTAAATTGTTAACCTTATTTAAGCTAAATGACACAATAAATCAGAGGCGTACTCAACATTGTGGTGTGGCACATTTCAAAACAAAATTAATAACACACACACAAATAGCAACAATATCAATAGGAATAACCAAATAACAGAATTAACAAAATCAGCAACAGTAATTTTCACACTTTAAAACACAAAGAATCTGTTATATAACGTCAGTCACTGCGCAAATGAAATCCCTCTACCCATCGCTACTGATTATTATCCATTCAGTTAACTCCAGTGACGTTTACGCTGTCAAATTAAAATTTTGGAGTGTACTTTATGTACAGAACCTATCAACTTTGTTAGTGAATGTACTTAACGTCAAACTTGTAAGTAAGGTTATGAAAAATTATTTATTTTGCTAACCTTAAATATAAAACGTAGTTTTAGTAAAACAAAGTAAAATGGCTATTTTTGTATCTAGAATGCGAAATGCTACTTTTGGGTTCGAGAATGGAAGTTATTTTGCCGAGCTTTAGCGAGGCAAAATACCCATTCGAGAACGCAAAAGCATTTCGCATTCGAGATGCAAACAATGATTTTTCGAAAACTGCAATAAAACTAAGTAGTATGAGAATAAAAAAATTAAATAAGGTAACTGTCAACGTTAATTGACAATTTTATATTTCATAAACAATTAATTTTGAACCACGGCCTGCTGAATTGTTTAACAAACGTCAAAGTGACGTATAAATGTAACTCACTGCAATATCGGCACCTTCAATTTACATGTAGTACAACATAAATTAGTCATGTTTATAATAGCTTATAATCGTTATTAGTATCTATTGAAATTTTAAATTACTTAATATAAAACTAATGTGGGTTACTTAATTAATAAAATCACAAATAAGTTCCTAAAATTTACAAATTTTTTGACATCTCTTTTATGTTCTAGAACGCAAAAGAGTTTTGCGTTCTAGAACATAAAAGTATTTCACTGTTAAGTGACAAAAAAGAATCACTTTGCTTACTGAGAATTTAACGAAAATGTCAACATTTGATGACAGTTTTCGAAAAACATAATTTATTAACTTTAGTAACTAATCTTGTATTATACCGGGTGACTATAAATGATTGAGATTTTTTTCTTAGGTTGGCACTGTTTATGTTGGTGACACTGAGAGTCTATGTCAAATTCGAGGTTTAGCAAGTTAGGTTTTGCATCAGTTTTGACACAGAATGACGCAAAACCTAACCTGCAAACATTGAATTTGGCATAGACTTACAGTGCCACCAACATAAACAGTGCCAACCTAAGAAAAAAAATCTCAATCATTTATAGTCACCCGGTATATACATACAACCAAATTAAATGAAATGTACTTCAATAATTCAAAGGGTCAAGTCAAAAGGAAAGTAAAAAAACAAAACTATGAAAATTTAAATTGAAAATGGCGCCAACATAAAATGCAAAAATTACTAACACCCTACTAGCGATTTTCATATTGACCAACTGATAGTGACTTTTACGTCATGGGAGTTTTCTGAATGGATTATACTTGTCATTTAAAATATAATCAAACTTTGTATGTTTGACAATTACTTCTTTCCACATATTGCCAATTCAGTGAAATCAAATATGATCACAGCGCCTTTCATGGCCTACCTTGAGAGTCAATCTAGATTCTGTAAGCCTTAGTTGTTTGTATTCTTTAGAAAATCAAGAAAAATTAATTATATCATTACATTTCTTTTAATCCGGATTGTATATCTACTGAAATACTGAACGATATTATTTAAAAGGGAATAACTTCTTGGTGACAATTACCCTATAGCAACCTTCAATTGTTTGAACAAATATTGATAAAAAGAATGGAATTTACCTCTGTCTCCTTTGATAATTGCGATTAAATATATCTGCTTCGATTCCAAGTGGAAATTCATCGGAACTGTCGTCAATACTCGAAGTATTAATATCATTTAATAACTGTGTAGCATAGGGGAACGTATTTTTAAATATTACATTAATTACGTTGCTACAATCAGTGGTGTCTAAACTCATATGTTCATCTAAAACTTCGCTCATGAGTATATTAGTACTTGCTGTGGCCGTATCGTCATTCTCATTTACAATTTTATTGGTGTCATTAATATAAATAACAGACTTATGTTTGCTGTCTTCAAAAGAGCCATTTAAATCAGTTCCCAATTTGCCATCTTTAGCATTATCACTGCCCAAAGCCGCGCCTCCGCCTTCGATGCTTCTATTCAAGTTTGCAATATCCATTCCGAAATAAGTCAGTTTTTTGTTTTCAAAAATATCGGCGTATTTTTTTACCAAGCCAGGAGACTGGGCCAGAATGAAATTGTCAGGTATCGCTTTCTCAGAAGCCACATGTTTGTCAATGTCACTCAATTCGAGGCACAATATGCACGAGCAATTTTCGAGGCACCGCATTTTTCCTGTTTGCAAGTACAGTTTAGCACATACACAAATCGCTGCACCAATAAATGAAAGTGATCCACATCTTGGCCTGGCAGCTACTAACCCAGGTCTTGAGCTCAGGCAACTGAATGAATGAAAGAAAGGCTAATAGAAGCATCAAATGCAGATGTGAACCACTTCCCATCATTGTTTCAGTTTCCATTTCAAAACCATCTGTAATACTGTTCCAGGGTCACGCATTTCTCTTGAAAATTTTGCCAAATGTGGCTAGTTTGAACAGAAGGGTGATTCTCGATTTTTAGATAACTTAGAATCCAATATGATATGCAAGAATTGGAAATATTAAATTATATTAATCGACATTTTTAACTATGTGATTTGAAGGTATATTATGTTTAGAACAAACAATACACTTCACACACTTTCTTTGAGTGGAGAAAGAAATGCACTTTCTACCAATGTCAAGGCATTTTCATAAGCTTCTCACATTACAACTAAACACAATGGTTACAGTAATTAGATGTTAAAATAAAAAGGCAGTCAGGTACCTGCGTTAGGTATAATTAATTACTCTTAGAAACTCCTTCCTTTATCTATTATTACATGTGTGAATAACAATATTTATACACATTATCAGCAATTTTTTTTCCAACTTTAATTAAAAAAAATTGCAGCTGTAGTAGAAAAAAGCAAATAGACTATTTTACTTGTGTAATTATTTTTCTCCGCATATTACGGCGTCCAGGAAGTATTTGAGTGAAGCAGAATCCAGTGTCATTTTGTAACAATCACATAGTTATTTTGAATATGAACTAAGAAAGGACGAATCAGAAGATGAGAACAATATTTACAAGAATGAGAAGCTGACAAAACAAAGTTTTCAAGTCTGACAGCATTCAAAACAAAGATACTAGGAATAACATTTTCACATCAAAATCACCATATGAGCAGAGGTCGCAACCTTCTCATTTATCAAGCACTTAAATTTGTAAATGTCAATTATATATTAATTAGTTTTTGTATTAATATTACCTCAATAAAACAACTTTTGAATTTTTTGGTACAGAATATATAATGAATAAAATGTGTTAAGATATTAGTGTACAAGGCCTAAAAATGTCGGTAAAATAGAACGAAAAATTCTCATAATAAAAAGATTTTGAAGTGTTTCTTTGAATGAAATTTACGCATTCAATGCTGTGTTGATTCGCCAATTGATGGGACATAAATTATAGCCTAAGCTATAAAAATTCTATATGATCGGTTTGCTTAGAACATTTCTACTGGGGGAAATATAACTGCAAATGAGGTATTAGCCACATTTAGGGGTAAATGTCCATTTAGAATTTACATTAAAAGTACCTAAACACAAATTCTTACTGGAAAAGTGGAGAACCAGGTGATTCACCCACTGGAAGTGTTCTCGTCTATCGTAACCTTTACCGTATAGTAAAAATAAGGGCTAAAATTGTATTCAAAACGGTTACTTGTTCTTGTAAACATGCTCCTCACACAACAACAAGGCTGAATCGTTTCTTTCAGTTTTGGAAGCTGTGTAATAGAAAATGATGCAGTGACGTTCTGTCTCTGTTACACAATCTTGAGATGAAACTGCAGTCAGGATCCATCTTCCCTGGTATGGACTTTAACAAGAAATAATGTTTTAGACAGAATGAACTTGTTTGTTATGGGCAGGGTCTTAGTCATGCAAACTATCAGGTACATCATTTTTTTTAGTGGAAGAAAAGAACTAAAAATCTATGTACCAACATTATTAAAACTAGGGAACCTTCAGGAATGCAACTTGTCCCCTAGAAAGTTGACCTTGAAAATTATTATAGAAAAAAAATGTACTTTACTTCCGGTTATGCAATTTTCTTCAAAAGTTTGCTAAGTTTCAACGCCATACCTCTTTTCGTTTTTGAGATATTCTGTTCACAGACAGACACACGCACAGATAGACAGACAGACCAATGAAAAAAAACATGTTTTTTGGGTTCAGGGGACTCTAAAACGTGAACATTTGTTGAAAACTCAATTTAGAATTTTTAGGGTGAATCCAATACTTCCTTTATTGTAAAAGGAAGTAAAAAGTGGAGTGAAGTGAAAACTTTAGTAGCTAATAAAAACAAGTCGAGAGAAACTGTAAAAAACATTTGCGAGATAAAAACATAATTAACAGCACAAAGTAACTCAGTATTAAACCATTAGTGAACTTAATGATAAGAAGATAGTGCAGAGCTAGCAACTCTTGGTATTCGTATAGTATATCTCCACATCAGAAAAATACTATGTATAGTATGTCGCCACATCGGAAAAATGTTAGGTTAGGTTACAAAATGTACACAATACAAAATTTTAATACTTAATACAAAACCTAACCTAACAGTTTTCCGATGTAGCGACATACTATACATTGTATTTTTCTGATGTGCGACATATGCTAATAGTGATGGATGCAAGGTATCCTCTGACACAACAGACTCCACTGCTAATGTACAATTAATATTCGTGCAATCAGAGAACATCAAATCCAACATTACATCATGTTCATTTTTAATCGCGTTGATTTGGTAAATGTTCAATGATTCTATTGTATCTGATAATAATGATGACACCGTTTTTTCGTACAAAGTTACTTTTTGATCATCGCTAGCATGCTCACCATTATTACATAAAACTTTCGGTAAATTATAATTGCCGAACTGCAACCTGTTCACGTCAAGGGTACTCCATATCTATGATTTTTCTATAGATGAGCAACCAGAAGACATTTATTATTAATTTTGTTATCTCGTATTCGTACAAATAAATGCTCAAAGTGGTTAGTACAATCAATTTGATAACTTTGATATTGGTTGTAACCGCAATTAAAACCTCCTACCTCTTTCAAACTGACTATTGCTTATCTATAATATAATTTTCCTTAATGTGTGTTTGTCTGTGGCACAAAATAAAATCTCACGTTCCGGCTTCACAGATGTTTATATTTGTTTAGGTTTTGTTTTTCTTATCTTAGCGCTCGGATCGGAGCTTGACCTTTCGCGTATCCTATTTCACGTGCGCGTAGCACGCAATTTGCTTGTATTCCTATAATTTCTAAAGAAATCAAAGTTAAGTAGCTTAAGTTCTGAACTTAATATATTCAGGCACAGCCATGCGAGAATGCAAATGAAATTGTTTTTTTCATTTGCATTCTCACATTCAGAATAGCCAAGCGTTCTTTTTTAAATTATTTTCAAGTATGGATAATCATGAATAATAATACCCTCTATCATTAATTATTACTAAAAAAAACTTTGAAAAATGTCGTGAACGAAATTCACAATGTTATAAATCTCTAATTTGTAATGCTTAAATAAATTACTGAAGAAGCCAACATAATTGGAGAAACGTTTAATTAATAATTAAAATTTTTTCAATTTTAAATTAAAGTATGTTTTAAGACAAAATGATTTTTATTTGTTATCAAAAATCATGCTTATTAAATAACATTATGACTTAATAATCTCCTAAATTACATATCAAATTTTAAAGGCATATAATTTTGAAAATTTTTAATTTTTAAAAATGTTTTCACCAGCGGGTCCGCAACCGCAATGAAGTGATATTATTACAGCAAAATAGTGTGCTGTTTCAAGAGAGCTTTCAACATTCGCAAAATGAAAAATTACTTTTTAACAGCTGGAAGTTATCGGAGATGAAAAAGGTCAGTATCACGGCTAGGGCAAAACAACTGGAATTTCAATTCTATAAAATACAAACAATGTAGGAGGAACTAGTTTTAACATATAAAAATCTTGAACAAAAATTGTCTAATAATATTAAAAAAAAGAGCCTTTTGAATATCATACAGATGAGAATGAGTTAGCATATGAGACAGGGTGGATTTGTGAAAAAGGTAGAAAGATGAGGAAAATGAATAAGTACTTCTTTAACTCCACCACTACAAAAACAACAGGCACATCCAGTGTAGCTAGTATTAAAAAAATCCATACTCCACCCATTGTAGTGGAAAATATTAATACTTTTAATTAATTACATGATATATAGTAACTTTTGTAATGCAAAAATTAAAATCGTCAACAATAAAACTATTAAAATTAACGTACACAAATAAAAATGACTTTAAATCGCTTTCCGAAATATTAAACGATAAAGAATATTTTTGGCATTCATATGAAAATAAACAGGATATGCCAGTTTTAAAGTTATGGCTAATAGACTGCATCATTCTGTAAAGCCAGACCAGATTGTCCACGAGATGGGAAATCGTGGCTATAAGCGCATTGAGGCCACTCCTAAGTTAAAATATAAAACAAAACAACCTCTAAATATGTTCATGCTCTCATTTAGACATGACGAAAGTGGAGATAAAATTTATGGAATAACTGATATATTAGGAGTTAAGAGTCGAAATCCTACCGTTGACAAAATCCAGGCTTGTGCCACAATGTAAAAACTGCCAAGCACATGGTCATACACAAAAGTTCTGTGCCATGGAAGTACGGTGTGTCAGATGTACTGGTAAACACCTGACGATCAACTGTGACAAACCGAAAGAATGCACACCACAGTGTGTTTATTGCGGAGGGACATCCAGCCAACTATAAAGGATGTATGGTTGTAAAAGAATTGCAAAAATTAAAAGACAAACACACTGAGAAATCAATTCTATAAAAACAGCCGCAGAGGGATACGCAACAAATACCAGTAACCAGTGCAAGTACACGGGAAAAATCCTACAGTCAAGCAGTAAGTGGTAAGTCGCAAATTGTTAATAAAAATTAATCCCAAAAGTAAAATCAAAATGATTTTATTCAAAACACTCTTCAACAAATAATGGGGAAATTAATAAAAACGGTTGAAAGCATTATCAGGCTTGAATATAGCGCTAAAGAAGCTTTCCCCAAAAATTGTAATGTCAAGTAATCTTAGAATGGAATGCTAATGAACTCTTGCAACACCAGCAAGAATTGCAAGCAGTCCTAGACATGTCTCATTTCTGAGACCAATTTTACCATATATATAATACACATATATTGCTGGTAATAATAATAATAATAATAATAAATGTCTTTATTTCTTGCAACTAAAATAAAGTACATAACTGGTAATTACAGAAGTAATTGCAGTGTAATAGTTGCAGAAACCCCAAGGCGCAGTTCGGTCTAAAAGACCGCTCTACCACTGAAACCTCGACATAATTGTAAAGTAATAAAACAAATCAAAATTCAACACTCGAAATCTACATAAATTCGATGCGGTGGTAAAGTTCACTACAGACCCAGAAGACCATGCCAATCATATATACTGTCAACGTTATTACGTTTCAATAGTTTAAAATAACACTAACTTCCAAAGCCAGGGAAAATAATGAACAACCCACCAACTTCGAGAAATAAAGTAGGTACACTTACAAAAAAAAATGTATCAGAACTAAACAGGTATTACTAGAGTTCAAGTAATAATAATAAAAATAGTAATAGTAAAAGTAAATATAGATGAGTAGATATACCATCCAACAAGTAGCAGCCTAAGAACAAATGTTTTATAGATTACGTTAAAAACTGATGAGTTAAAAGTACATTTTTGTACCGAAATTTAAATTTCGATATAGGTAATGACCTCAGTTCAGGCGATAACGAATTAAAGAATTTAGGAATTTGGTAGCTATAACTTCGTTCGAAGAAAGCTGTTTTATGTAAAGGTGGAGTTAAAGTACCTTTAAAACGAATATTAATATTATGCACATCATCTCTGAACGAGATTTTGCGATATAAGTACGAGGGTTTTTTATCCATGATGATCTTAAAATAAAAACAGGCACTCAACAGCTTTCTTCTGTTAGTCATATTTAACCAATTGAGTTCAGACAGTTTATGTGATACATGGTCAAATTTCCTTATTCCGAATATTAATCGCATGCAAGAGTTCTGGACTCTTTGAATCTGTCTTTGCTTATCTTTGGTCAAAGAAGGACCATAAATTTGACTGCAATAAACAAATGGTAGGGCCTGGAAACTTCAGAAAACATTACGGCGCCGACATAGTCTCACTTGGAGTATAACGCGTCTCATGCGCATGCGTCAGAATTCGAACTCCGCCTTTAGAAGCGAATTTTAAACTTGACCACTTCCCCATTGGGCGGACGGCGCCGCCGCGCTTGCGCACAGCTCACCGTATACATGAAGGAGTTGGTTGTGTGTCTCACTTCATCGGCAAGTTTCCCACTCATAGCCGCTAGCAATATAGTAAGTATTAGATATATGAATTTTACTAATGAGTCATTTGTTAAATTTAAGGGTTATAAAGTATCGAGAGTTAAAAAAAAAACTGATCCTCAGAGAGCCGTGAAAATTCAAACTTATGAATAATATGTTGGTGGCACTGTAAGTCTATGTCAAATTCGAGATTGTCAGGTTAGGTTTTCCGTCAGTTTTGACATAGATCGACGCAAAACCTAACCTCATAACCTGGAATTTGACATAGACTTTCAGTACCACCAACAATTATTCATACCACGGCCTGCTGAATTGTGTGACAAATGTCACTTTATACGGCCTGGCATTTTTTCGAAATCCATTGTTGTTTTCATTTCTGAGAAAATGCCAATTTCGGCCGGTTTGGCGCCTCATAGGTACCCACAATGACACTTAAATGACAGTGGCTGTCAAGACTCGTACGTGTTTTAAAGAACCTATTTTTTTAAATTTAATATAAATATGAATGATGTAATCTATTAATAGTGTTGTGTACGTACATCTTAGAAATCTATAGTTTTAATATCCTTCTTGAGAAAGGTGTGGAACTCCAAGAATTTGTAGTTGAAGACAGAATAATATTTTCAGGCAGGTATTTTTTGGATTGCTCACAGATTTGCTCTAAAAGAGAATGTGATATCCAGATAATCATAGTATTCTTAC
This sequence comes from Agriotes lineatus, assembly GCA_940337035.1. Classification (NCBI taxonomy): domain Eukaryota; kingdom Metazoa; phylum Arthropoda; class Insecta; order Coleoptera; family Elateridae; genus Agriotes; species Agriotes lineatus. The sequence goes on along the minus strand of CALNHX010007848.1, from coordinate 46,450 downwards.
AAATTTGTGTGCTATTGTAAAGTTGTAAGTTTGTGTAATTCATTGTCATATTCTTAAAATTAAACATTTAAAATGTATCTGTTTTATTAGACACCCATCTGTAAATGAAGGAATTAAAAATGTACTAAAGAAAGTGCAGGCACTGTGTGCTTTAATAGTCTTCACCCAGAAGAAGTTAGGTACTTGGAAACATCTTACTTCAAAATGCAAGCTACAATTAACAATTCGTTTTTGCAGTGTCCGTTGTTTGGAAACATCTTACTTCAAAATGCAAGCTACAATTAACAATTCGTTTTTGCAGTGTCCGTTGTTTATCTATATTTAAATAAAAATATAAGTAATTTGCTAAAAAGGTACGTTGTTTGAAGGATTTTAACGATAATTTAAATTTAGCTTTCAAACCATTTCCTTCGTAAAACTTGATTTGTAAGAAATCCATAAGATCTTCCGCGATTGGCATACTTGCACGTTGCAATACAACATCTACTATACGTATGTAGAACCGCTTCCCATTTTAACTACACCACACGGAATTGTAAACAATAAAAACGAATAAATTAATCAACAAATTATACAGTAAATAATGTAAATGAGAAAATAACACAAAAAAAACTAGCAGAAAACTGATCCAAAAACACAATACAAAACCAAAGTAGAAAGTACACGGGAGGGTTATATTATGTTGTAAAATTTAAAAAAACGGAAAGTTTAACCAAATATTTGCATTTTAGTCAATGTGGTAACTGATGTTACACTGCAAATTCGAAATTCCCGCTCGTGGGTATACAGCGTTCTGTGGAGCATCGCGAAACTTTGCATATGCCCAGGCCGTATAAAGTGACGTTCGTCAAACAATTAAGCAGCCCGTAATTCATACGTTTGAATTTCCACAGCCCGCTGAGGATCCGTTATAATCAAGGAAACAATTAATCATAACGAAGAGATGGAATACACACCAGGGGAATTTCAAGCCGCCTCCGTAAATGTTAAAACCAAAACATGCGAGATCATTGTTACCGCAGTTTACTGCCTGCCTAGATATGTTCGCAAAAAAGAGCAATATCTAGACTTTCTAACTTATCACAGCTGTAGATTCACCATTGGAGGAGATTTAATGCTAAGCACGTCCAATGTGGATCTACGTTAATAAATACAAAAGGAAAGCAACTTCTACAAGCAGCCAATCAACTAAAATGCACAACATTATCAACTGCAAGCCAACATATTGGCCCACAGATACAATCAAATCCCAGATCTAATTGATTTTTTCATAGTACGAAATGTGTCTGTAAATTATATAAACGTAGAAGAGGCTTGGGATATGAACTGTGATCATTTTCCTATCCTCCTCACTCTGAGCGATAGTATGATACAAAAGAAAATTCCTCCTAGATTGACTAATAGACAAACTGATTGGCAGAGCTTCAAACTCCAACTTGAGGCAACTATTAGTTTGTTATTTCCGTTAAGAAATGAATATCAGCTAGACAATGAAGCAGAGAAATGTGTTAATAATATTCAATAAGCTGAATATTATCTCACGGACCAAAGGTAATAACTATCATAGAGAAATTAGAGCCCTTATTTAAAAAAAAAACAAACTCAGAAGAATATGGCATCAAACTAGATTCCCAGCAGATAAAACTAAATTAAACAATGCCACACAACTCAAAAGAGACATTCAAAAAAGTTAAAAATAACTCTATTTGTGACTACCTAAGTGAACTGTTAAACGACAGCAAATCGGACCGGACCATTCACTTTGGAAAGCAACAAAACAATTAAAAAGACCGATTCTACAGAACCCACCAATTAAAAATGCCGACGGTACATGGGCAAAAAGTAATACTATACAAAAGGCTAACAGATATGCCGAACACCTTGAAATGACTTTCCAACCAAATGAGGGTGAAAACATTCTTAACTGGGAGAACCTTATCACAGAATAAGGCGATATTAGATTCACTACTCCAAAAGAAATTGCAACGGAAATAAAAGAATACATTAACTCGAAGAAGGCTCCTGGGTTTGCTTTGATTACAGGAGAGATTCTAAACGAGCTTCCTCGTAAAGCAATCGTAAAATTTGCATATTTAATAAATGCTTCCTTTAGATTAAAATATGTACCTAAGATATGGAAAATAGCGGAAGTGATAGTGATTCCTAAACCTGGAAAGCCACCAAATGAAGCCTCGTCTTACAGGCCAATCTCCTTATTGCCTGTAATTTCCAAATTATTTGAAAAAATACTGCTTAACAGATTGAAACCAATTATAGAAGATAGGAACATAATCCCAGTGCATCACTCGACTATCGACCAAATTCACAGAATCACAAACATAATTGAAAAGTCGTATGAAGAAATAAGAGTCTGTTCTACCGTCTTTCTTGATGTAGCACAGGCTTTTGATAGGGAGTGGCATGAGGAACTTAATTATAAATTAAACAAGATGTTGCCCAAACAGTTTGCGGAATTATTAAAGTCCTATACTTCAGATACCTACTCTGAATTAAAGCAAATCAAGGCAGGAGTGCCACAGGGCAATGTGTTGCGACCGATCCTTTACATGCTATACACCAGCGATATTCCTTAATTGGAACATGATACAATAGCTACTTTTGCTGACGATACTGCAATAATGGCTGTAGGTAAAGATCACGAAGAAGCGGCAAAAAATCTGCAAGCGTCAGTAAACAAAATTAACAATTGGACTAAGCAATGGCAAATCAAATTGAATGAGACTAAATTTGTCCACGTCAACTTCATGAATAAAAGAAATCAACATATCCCTGTTAGCATAAATAATACAACAAAATATATGAGTATGACATTAGATGCGAAGCTACGGTGGAGAGTTCATGTGAAGAAGAAAAAAAAGAAGAATTGGATATCAAATTTAGAAAAATGCATTGGCTATTTGGAAGAAATTCCACCCTGTCAACCTACAACAAAGTACTTCTGTACAAACAAATCCTTAAGACCGTATGGACGTATGGCATCCAGATATGGGGTTGTGCCAAAAGTACAATTTAGACATAATTCAGCGGTTTCAGAGCAAAGTACTAAGAAGTATTGTTAACGCTCCATGGTACTTTAGAAATTATGATCTCCATAGACTTGGAAATGGACCCTGTTAACCAGGCCATTAGCAAATTAGCCAAGAGTCATGAACGGAGATTCCTTCACCACGTCAATGTCGAGGCAATCCAGCTTCTAGACAATACGAATCTGCCAAGACGGCTCAAAAGGACCAAACCTTTTGAGCTTGTGAACCTTAGTGCAAAAGAGTATAACTAGTGCTAGTGTACATGCCAATTTTAGTGTAGATAAGTTGTTAGAACCTAATGATAGTACTGCGAAAATCCTTAGTTTTAATTTTGAATTTAAGTTTGCACAATATTACGCATTGATCAACTTTCTGTTCAGATTGTAATTTTAGTAATATCATTTAAAAAAAATCTTTCGGTATTGAATTGGGAATTTGATTCCTTAGCGTCGAACAAAATTACATTTTTTTTTCACGAATTCCTTCAGAAATTTCCTGAATGCTTTGGTTTGATCCAAGATATGGGGATTGCTGATTTGTACACTGCTAGCTTTCAAGGACTCAACATCTTCGGCGATTTTTTCCATATCATTTGACAATTTAGTGAGCTTAGATGAAAAACTGAAGGCAACATTTTGAGACCTTCCTCGTACTCACAACAAAAGAATGTACGCGATTTCAGATCTAAGCATTTCACCTCAGACGCTGTTAAACCGGTGCATTTAACATGAAACGGCATATAACTATGAAATTCTTATGTATGTGTATATAACCCATCACAAATAGATTTTTTTTTAAAGAACCATTGTAAAACTTCACAGGTTTATTACGCATTAGCTAAAAGTGTTATTTCGATTTATAATACCGTATGATCGAGAACTTTCATCCTCCTGAGTCTAGAGGGCTGTTGAATTTTTTTCTTATTAAATTATGTTGGCAGCTGTTGGAAGTGAAAGTGACATTGGCATTTTACTTCTGACAGTTTAGGGTTATGTTAGTAGGTAATTTTATTTTAACAAATTTAAACATTTTTGTTTACTACATAAAAATGTTAATAACAAAAACAACTACAGATGTTCAACGTGATTTCCTCCATTTTCCATACACAACACCACTTTGTGTTCAGTATTCAGTACTAAACATTCTATCACATTTAAGTGAATATTATTAAGTACATTTACTCATTACAGCCAACATAAATTTATTTTTAAAAAATTCCACACCCACAGCCCTGTAGATGTTTTCAATCATACGATAGATAAGTACATGCTTAAAAATACCAAATCTATATTTCAAAAATAAGCACATCATAGCTGACTTGAAAAACAAATAAACCTCAACAATATTAGTTTTTCGAATTTTGTTGAACTTCGTAATTACCTGCGTGGTTTCGGGCGCAGAATTTCATGATTGGCGTCCGTGATGCAGAGTGGGTTAAGGGGTCCCGAGAGGTGGTCAACCCCCGTCCAGTGCTGCTCAGGGGACTCGGACGTGGCCCCACCGAGTGGCTCCCAGCCGGAGGGCGTCGAGCCATTTTGGTGGGCCATGTCACTTGCTATGTTGTGCGTGCGGCATTCCAATGATCTTTAATCCCTTCGGGCTCATTCCTCACCTGTTTGGGCCGCTGCATTCCATTGTGATTCTGGACGAAATTTTTAATTTTCGTGGCCCGCACGAAAGGGCGCGCAACACCCACACATTACCTCCGACCTCCTGCACGATACGCTAGAAGTTACCACGATTTTCTGTCAAAATTTCCATTTGGAAAATTGAATTCTGTACGCAAATGTGTCCGCTCGCTCTCCACGCACTTGTTGATCGCCGTATAGTAAACACACACTTGTCAGGGGCGGTGCGCATTGGCGGCTCAACCATACGCTTTTGGGGACCAAATTGCTCGTTGTGGGTGTAAAAAATGATGTATCGCCGCATTCACATTTTGGATTGAACGGTCAGAATTAAATTAGCTAAAGGGCTCGAGAAGTTGTTAGATCCGAACCAACCCGAAATTTTAAAATATCCAAATATGCACGCCTATGGATTCCTACTTCGAAACAGGTTTTTGGTGCCGAATAACACATCTATACACGATAGGAAGTACTTCGACTGCTCAGTGCTGATTTTAATTCAAAGTGTGAGTGTAGGTAGATCTGTTGATTTGCGAGTACCGTTGCTGTTTTATCTTCGAAACTGTGATCAATTTAACTGTAGCAGAAAACAACCAACAATTTTTAGTTGCCTGTTATTCTTACGCAATATTTAAATTAAATAAAAATCTCGTCACTTACCTAATTTGACAAACTAAGAATGCACTTCATTTCCATTTCTAACTCTTCATAACGTTCATGCACCAGTGAACTGACAATTTATAAACTATTTTCGCAGCATATCCTATAGTCCGTAAGGGTAAAGACACTAGAACAGCACTAGTTGGTTGCAAAAATAAGGTGTATTTCTACTAAAATTATAATACGTCTTTAACGTTCGCAAAATGTCATAAGAATGAACAAGAATGAATAATCACACCGGAATAATCCTTTTACATAACACACTAATAACAAAGCCATAACCATTTTTTTTTCTACTGCATCAAAAAACTATCAATTTCTGACATCGATTAAACTGTAATTTTTTAATAAGAAGAAACAAAATTATGTATACATAACTTGTACAAAAGCGGATTTTTAGACTCGCCTTATTTATGTACCTCTCTCGCTTGGCCATAAATCGCAGCTCGTCCAAAAAAGTCCTTAATTTCGTACTTCTAACATAAATAGTTATTATAGATGAACCATCATTCCATTCCGGACTACATTAGCAGCGTATATACGCACGGTTCACAATACAGGCCAACTATAGTATGATCAAACAATCTGGTGTGATACACTCACACAACTTCCTTTTACAGTGATCTTATAATTAGTCAAAAATTTCATTTTTAATTTTTAACCAAGTGTCAAAAATTTTCAAAAATTACAAATTCTACAAAAACGGTACAAAATAGAGCGTTAGTTGAAGAGACAAGTTTTCTCTAGAATTTTAAGGTGAATTAAAAAATGTAATAATATACCGAGTGTTTTATTTAAAATAGGAGTTAATAAAAAAAATAGACAAAAAAACAAAAGAAACCCACTTTAGAAGTATTCAACTGGAAAATCACCTATTTCACATAAATACACATTAAAAATGTAACAAAAATGTAAAGTTTAAAAAAAATCGTTAGAGCCGTTTTTGAAAAATCGAAAAAAAACTGAAAAATCACAAGAGTAAACACCTACTTCCGGTTATGCGATTTTCTTGAAAAGCTTGCTGTCTCATCTACATAGTACACAAAACTTATATATGAAGTTTCAACGCCATAGCTCTTTTCGTTTTTGAGATATTCTGTTCACAGACAGACACACACACAGACAGACACACAGACAGACCAATGAAAAAAAATATGTTTTTTGGGTTCAGGGGACTCTAAAACGTGAAGATCTGTTGAAAACTCAATTTCGAATTTTTGGTGTGAATCCATTACTTCCTTTATTGTAAAAGAAAGTAAAATTAATTTCATCTAGTATGGCTATGGAATAGTTCCTAATTTATGAATGCAACTACATTAATTTTCAAACTTGACATTTGATTTTTAAGTGATTTATAGTTGCATTCATAAATTAGGAAATATTTGATATATGTTCATAGATATTTGCTTTACACATTTATATTAGTACCAGGTGATCAATAAATTTCAGCTCTAGAGTGCTGTGACTCCATTTAAATTATAGGGAGCCGCAGCACTCGAGAGCTGAAATTTATTTGATCATCCGATACACACTAATTTTTGAGAATGTTGAGAAAATTTCAAATGGTTCTAACGTTTATGTTATTAATTTTGTAACTAAATATTGCCTAACTCTCGCATATCTCCAATTTGAATTTAAAACTTAAATTGCTAATCCCACACCTAACAGTAAATGGGGAATTGATTATATATACAGTGTGTCTCGCTGTAGATGGCACTGCCTCAGTATTTTTTTGTATATTATCGATTTAATAAATTCAATTTTTCTGATTATACCTTTCACTAAATTATACGTTGAGGTTTACTTTCCCTTCACGGTAAAATGCTAGCCTACTACGATTAGGATATTTTTTAATCAAAAAATCTTGTTAATAAAAGTTGTTCAGACTCGTTCAGATAAGCTAAATTCGAAATTCCATTAAAAACAAAAATTTTTGAAAATGTCCAGAAAATTTGAATAATAATCTCACAAGTTTGCCATGATTTTTTATTTTATTCTTTTAATTCATACATACATACATAATCTGTAACCCCTTATACCGTTTACAGTGGCGGGGTGCCGTGCACACCGTGCCGCTGAGGGTATGTGCATTTTTAAATTCGGCGGAGGTACTTGAGGTAGTGGAGCCTGTCTGGCTAGAACACTACGCCCGCTGTCCAGATGGTCATCCATCCAAGTTCTGACCAAGCAGACTGGAGCTTAACTTTTGCAAGTGCCGTGAGAGATGCATCACCACTCAGTCGTACTGCCGGCTTTAATTCAATTCAATAAAAAAAAATCTGGTGTGATACACTCACACAACTTTATTTTTACAGTGATCTAATAATTAGCCAAAAATTTGATTTTTAATTTTTAAGTATTTGTCAAAAATTTTCAAAAATTACAAATTCTACAAAAACGGTACAAAATAGAGCGTTAGTTGAAGAGACAAATTTTCACATATAATCTCATAAAGCATTAATTCTTTCCGGAAATTTTTTTGAGTGCGTTCCAACAACGTCGTATTAATTTCCCCGAGCGGAACGCGAGGGCAAATTAAGACGTTGTTGGAATGCACGAAAAATAATTTCCGGATATGAATTAATGCTCGAATGCAGATTCGGTAAGAAAATCGTAACGATACAAACCCTAAAAAGAAGTAATGTCTACCTACAAAAAATTTCCAAGAAATTTTGTTGTTGTCTTGGTTACGGCTCGTGAACTAATTTTTCTATTGGTCATTAATGAGTGTCGTACGATTTTCTCTAAAATTTTAAGCTGAATTGAAAAATGTAATAAGATACCGGGTGTTCTATTTAAAATAGGAGTTAATAAAAAAAAAACAAAAGAAGCCCATGTTAGAAGTATTCAACTGTAAAATCACCTATCTCACATCAATACACATTAAAAATGTAATAAAAATGTTTGAAAAAAATCGTTAGAGTCGTTTTTGAAAAAATCGAAAAAAAATGAAAAATCACAAGAGTAAACACCTACTTCCGGTTATGCGATTTTCTTCAAAAGCTTGCTGTCGCATCTACATAGTACACAAAACTTATATATAAAGTTTCAACGCCATACCTCTTTTTGGTTTTGAGATATTCTGTTCACAGACACACAGACAGACACACAGGCAGACAGACCAATGAACAAAAACATGTTTTTTGGTTTTAGGGGACTCTAAAACGTGAAGATCTGTTGAAAACTCAATTTCAAATTTTTGGGGCGAATCCAATACTTTCTTTATCGTAAAAGGAAGTAAAGACGATGCTTAATTGTTTAAATAACAGTATCTTTAATTAAATCTCCATTAGCACGTATACAGTGAAACAAATCTTTAGCTTCGGCTATTTGTTTCGTCATTTATTCATTTCCGGGCCAGCCTGTATATTTTCACTTGAGTTATAATTCGCTGTATTTCAAACGATATCAAATCTTGTTCGCGCAAAAGTGCTGGTTTTGGTTTTTCCGAAATGCACTCGTTATCTCTCTGCGCCAGCGAGCAGCTATTCCGTTGTTTAGCGGGCATTCGATTTTTGCATTTGGTTGAAGTAACTTGCTTCTACGAAGGCATTTCCGCGTGCTATTGCACCGATTATTAATTAACTTCGTTTGGGAGCTGATGACTAAAATCAGGTATGTCTACGGTACTTGTTTGATATCCAGTTTAGTAATTTCCCTTTTTTATTAGCTCTTAGACGTCATTCTAAAGCTATGTACAGACTTGCAACTGCGCCGCGTCACAAACCGCATCGCGAACCACGTACCGCGCCGTTTGCGGCGTTTTTGTATTAACGAACCGAACCGCGTTGCGCAACAAATCTTGGCAACAGAACTGCTTTCCATGTACAAACAGCTAGGACATTCAGTTCAATTGCTGGTTCATTGTGGTGAAAACTTCGAGTGTACAAAAATGGATGTGCAATTGCAGATAGCAGCGGCTGCGTACATATACATTCACTATGCTTTGAAGGAAAGTATAAGAAACGAAAGCGTCGGCAGAGACGATGGTGGCAAACAACCACTCCATGCTTACTGCACGACTTGTCCAAACTGGTGCAACGCCGTCGCGCAACCATCCTTTGATGTTCCGTCAAGGAACCGACAAGAGATGGAACGCGGTGAACCGCGCTCTGCAACCTCTTATCTGGTTCGCGACGGCGTTCTCTTGCCGTCCAATTGGTGCGGCGCGGTTGGCGGTTCTGTTCGCGACGCGGCGCAGTTGCAAGTCTGTACATAGCTTTAAACGTCATTCTTCAACGTCATTCTTAAACGCCATTCTTAGATGCCGTTTTTAGACTTATTCTTATTTGGGTCTCCTTATTTAACACCATAATTAATAACTTGGACCGCAACTCCTTTCTGGAATGTCATCTTGAGCTTGCCAAGTTGTAACAAGGAGCGTCCGTTCCATTATCAATTTCGGCCACGAGTTCGATGCTGCTGTTGGCTGGTACGCTAAGATAATCCTGGACCAATTCAGTGCCTGCCGGCGACGTTTTTTTATCACAACCCAGGTTAGTCTTGTTTCGACGTTTGTTGATAACCCCGTCCGACCCATGAATTGTTGGCTGAATCGATTTTAACGACGCTTCAGATTTATAATTTACAAATTTAAACTCCGTTAACATGTAATGTATTAATTGATCACAAATCTACGCTTTACACATTCAAAACATAATGTATTAATTGTTCACAAATTTACAATTCACAAATTTAAAGTTTTTGCTAAATGCTCATATGAATACGTATTAAGAATTTTCTAAAAAGTGCCCTCACGCCATTTTATCGTCATTACCGAGATAAACGGTTAAAACATATGACAGTGGTAAGCTTAGTCCTTCATTGAGTTGTAATTATATTCAATCCAAGAGCCCAAAAGAGGTTCACATATTTTTTTGTGCGTGCTGCATTTTCAGCATTAGTAATATACTGTATTATTATACTGTATTTAAACCTTTTTAATATTGTGATAAACAATTTACAGACTTAATAACGATGTTGCGAGCAACTATTAATTATTAATTAAATAACCTAATTGTTGCTATAATTATTATTATAAGAGCTTGCAGCAGTTCAGCTGAAGATAGAAATCTGCGACCCAATGCCACGAGATTGAGCTAGTTAGGTCATTGCGGTGAGTAAGAACATTTCAGAACTACCGTGGTGTATAAATGATAAGGGGGTTGATCTGCGATTATACTACCATTGATTATTATTAGTAATCGATCGCAGGTTGGCTTCTTTATGTTTCAACATTTTTCTATTCGTTTTCTGCTGTTTCCGACAACCTCTCTCAGTTTCTCTCAACTTATGTCTTGGCAGGCTTGAACTATTCTGTTACAAAGTTGTTGAATATTTATTAGTTTAGTTTTATATACTTTATTTTTAATAGTTCCCCATAAATAAAAGTCTAAAGGTGTGATCTAGGTCGCTATGCGATTAGGGGACTGTTACGATCTATCCATCTTCCCGGGAAATTCTCATTTAACCATTTTCTAACCACAACTGCATTATGTATAGGCGCCCCGTCTAATTGATAATTGATTTCCTGCCGTAATGCAACTGGAAGACCATGTAAGGCATCCATAAAGGGTTAGTTGCTGTTTATTTTAAATCGTAGTAGGCTAGCATTTTACCATGAAGGGAAAGTTAACCTAAACGTATAATTTAGTGACAGGTATAATCAGAAAAAAGAATTTTTTTAAATCAATAATATATATAAAGAAAATACTGAGTGGTGCAGTCTAAGTGAGACACACTGTATATTTACTTTAGTTGCTACCAAAAAAAAATTAGTTTAGAAGGAACAATCAACTTTCTCATGACATTGTCAAGGATAGTCATACTTATTTATTCCATGCTCTGATATCCTATGACTTGAATTGAAAATCATTACCCGGTTTTCAATTCAGTACTAATTACAGTGTATTTATAGTCCAGTCAACGTAGCAAAATACGCAGAAATAAATCGTGTAGTTTCGGATTTTTGTACTGTTGTAGTGGCTCTCTCTCCTCAGTCCGTTCACCCCTCGTAGGGGTATGGTGGCATCATGAGTTAGGTAGTTGAGTTGATGGTCGTTTTCCAGAGATTTCTATCTTGAGCTGAATGGGTAGCTTCTTGTATTTTTTGTCCTGTTATCGTCTTCATTTGGTCTATCCATCGCATTGGCGCCCTGCCCCTCGGACGGCGTCCTTCCATTTTCCCTTGAATTACTAATGTTTCCATGGCATTACCACGTCTCGCGAGATGTCCAAAGTATCTGAGGTATGACTGGGATATGGTCGTGATCAGTCTTTTCTTTATGCCGAGTTCTTCTATGATTGATTGGTTTGTGCGGTGTGCAGTCCATGGTATGCGTAGCATGCGTCGGTACGCCCACATCTCAAAAGCATTGATTCTGTTCTTATCTGCTTTTTTAACTGTCCAAGTCTCGGCTGCGTACGTTGCTATGGGAAAGATTAGCGTTTGTATTAATCTTTGTTTGGTGTTCTTAGTTATGCTTGTGTCTTTCCAGATTTTGGTAAGCCGTGTGGTTGCAGTACGTGCTATTGCCAATCGCCTTCGAATTTCCGGTTCGCATTGTCCTGTATTTGTTATCGTTGATCCGAGGTATTGGAATTTCTCCACCACTTCGTATTCCGTGATTCTTTGGATCTGCTGTTGGTTAGGATTTGCTCTGTCTATAATCATCACTTTTGTCTTACATTCGTTGATTCTTAGGCCGTAGGTTCTGCTGGCGTCTATTAGCCTATTCATGATCATTTCCAGTTCTTCTTCACTTGGTGTTATAATGAGGGTGTCATCCGCGTATCTGAGATTACTTATACGTCTGCCCCCAATGGTTATTCCGCCTTCCCATTCATCCATTACTATGCGCATTACGTGTTCTGTGTATATGTTGAAAAGTAAGGGAGATAGGATACACCCTTGTCTCACACCTGCCTTAGTTGTGAAGACTTCTGAGTCTAGGTTATTGACTCTTACTGTAGCGCTATTGTTCTCATACAGATTTTGGATGAGTTGAATTAAGTGAGGGGGAGTTCCCATTTCGCTTAGTATTATCCAGAGCTTATCCCATTTTACTGACTCAAACGCCTTGTGATAGTCAACAAAGCATAGGTACATCTTTATGTTGAATTCGCGTCCTTTTTCAATGAGTTGTCGTGTGTTTAAGATCTGTTCGCGTGTGCCTTTTCCAGGCATAAAACCTGTTTGTTCGTCTGGTATCTGATGGAGGAGATATGACTTTAGACGTTCGTTAATTATGTTGAGTAGTACCTTGCTGACGTGTGGTACCAGTGCAATCGTCCTGTAGTTATTACAGTTCGTGTGTGGTTCTTTTAACAGAACATTTTGAAAGCAATCCCAGTGTTTATGATTTTGATTTGTAATATTCAGAATATTGAAAATTAAATATTCTAAAATAAAGTTTAAGACTTATAATTAGAGTCCGTCAAAATATTCCCGTATTTTTTCAAAATATAGCATAGTAAAATGGCATTTATTTTTTCAAAATATGGCATATAAAATGGCACTTATTTCAAAATAAAGCATAAAAATTGGTAAGTATTTATTTCAAAAAGTTGAAATTTTAGAAACAATGTCACCAGTAATATTAAAAATGCCGCAACACAAATACAAAAGACAAAGTAATCTGATAAAAACGACGGGCACAAGGCAAATAAGTGGTATGTAGGTGCATTGAAGGGAAGGGGGAGAGCGCGGGGTTGTTGTTGATGAGTGGACGTAACGGGATACTTACCTGAGCGTTGAGGCGCGCGACGAGCGGTCACCCACGCCACGGGTCATCGACCTTAGTACCTGGCACTTACCAAAACTTCTGCATGTCTATTTTGAAATTTGCAAGCCCTTTTGTTGTGAATTAGCCACATAATATTGATTTTGATTGAAATATAGCATTAAAATATGGCATTTATTCAAAATATAGAATTTATCACGAAAAAGGGCATTTCATAGCATTTATGGCACCAACAAATGTGGTTCATTCCACCCCTTACTACGTGAAACGCCTAAATACGAAATCTGGCCCTAAAGGGGGCGGGGGGGCCTACAGTAAGAAACGTGGCAAAATGGCATTTGACGGACTCTACTTATAATTCACCTATTACACCTTCAAACTTCTTAAAATTCAATGATCCATGACCTCCAGCTGCACGTGCCCGTATAATGACGAAAAATTTCAACATTTTGTGTTGTAGGGCTAATAATTACTTAAGTACAGCTAGCTGCCTGCATGCATATGAACTTTATACATTTAATATTGAGCTTTCAAACTTTTGTCCAACATTAAAAGTTGATGTTATTTATATAAAACGGGTTTTGAGAATTTTTAAAACCCGTTCTGCTCCATAACTTGCTTAATATTTATCTTAAACGGTCTTCAATTTTGATAACGAATGTTTTTCTGCTAGAGGTCAAATGGCAGGGCAATGGCATGGCAATGGCAGGGCAATGGCATGGCAATGGCACGGCAATGGCATGGCAATGGCATGGCAATGGCATGGAAATGGCATGGCAATGGCATGGCAATGGCACGGCAATGGCATGGAAATGGCATGGCAATGGCATGGCAATGGCATGGCAATGGCATGGCAATGGTATGGCAATGGCATGGCAATGGCATGGCAATGGCATGGCAATGACACTGCAATGGCACTGCAATGGCACGGCAAGGGCATAACAATGGCAGGGCAATGGCATGGCAATGGCATGGCAATGGCATGGCAATGGCATGGCAATGGCATAGAAATGGCAGGGCAATGGCATGGCAATGGCAGGGCAATGGCATGGCAATGGCACGGCAATGGCATGGCAATGGCATGGCAATGGCATGGAAATGGCATGGCAATGGCATGGCAATGGCATGGAAATGGCATGGCAATGGCATGGCAATGACACTGCAATGGCACTGCAATGGCACGGCAAGGGCATAACAATGGCAGGGCAATGGCATGGCAATGGCAGGGCAATGGCATGGCAATGGCATGGCAATGGCATAGAAATGGCAGGGCAATGGCATGGCAATGGCAGGGCAATGGCATGGCAATGGCACGGCAATGGCATGGCAATGGCATGGCAATGGCATGGAAATGGCATGGCAATGGCATGGCAATGGCACGGCAATGGCATGGAAATGGCATGGCAATGGCAGGGCAATGGCATGGCAATGGCACGGCAATGGCATGGAAATGGCATGGCAATGGCATGGCAATGGCATGGCAATGGCATGGCAATGGCATGGCAATGGCATGGCAATGGCATGGCAATGGTATGGCAATGGCATGGCAATGGCATGGCAATGGCATGGCAATGGCATGGCAATGGCATGGCAATGGCATGGCAATGGCATGGCAATGGCATGGCAATGGCATGGCAATGGCATGGCAATGGCATGGCAATGGCATGGCAATGGCATGGCAATGGCATGGCAATGGCATGGCAATGGCATGGCAATGGCATGGCAATGGCATGGCAATGGCATGGCAATGGCATGGCAATGGCATGGCAATGGCATGGCAATGGCATGGCAATGGCATGGCAATGGCATGGCAATGGCATGGCAATGGCATGGCAATGGCATGGCAATGGCATGGCAATGGCATGGCAATGGCATGGCAATGGCATGGCAATGGCATGGCAATGGCATGGCAATGGCATGGCAATGGCATGGCAATGGCATGGCAATGGCATGGCAATGGCATGGCAATGGCATGGCAATGGCATGGCAATGGCATGGCAATGGCATGGCAATGGCATGGCAATGGCATGGCAATGGCATGGCAATGGCATGGCAATGGCATGGCAATGGCATGGCAATGGCATGGCAATGGCATGGCAATGGCATGGCAATGGCATGGCAATGGCATGGCAATGGCATGGCAATGGCATGGCAATGGCATGGCAATGGCATGGCAATGGCATGGCAATGGCATGGCAATGGCATGGCAATGGCATGGCAATGGCATGGCAATGGCATGGCAATGGCATGGCAATGGCATGGCAATGGCATGGCAATGGCATGGCAATGGCATGGCAATGGCATGGCAATGGCATGGCAATGGCATGGCAATGGCATGGCAATGGCATGGCAATGGCATGGCAATGGCATGGCAATGGCATGGCAATGGCATGGCAATGGCATGGCAATGGCATGGCAATGGCATGGCAATGGCATGGCAATGGCATGGCAATGGCATGGCAATGGCATGCAATGGCATGGCAATGGCATGGCAATGGCATGGCAATGGCATGGCAATGGCATGGCAATGGCATGGCAATGGCATGGCAATGGCATGGCAATGGCATGGCAATGGCATGGCAATGGCATGGCAATGGCATGGCAATGGCATGGCAATGGCATGGCAATGGCATGGCAATGGCATGGCAATGGCATGGCAATGGCATGGCAATGGCATGGCAATGGCATGGCAATGGCATGGCAATGGCATGGCAATGGCATGGCAATGGCATGGCAATGGCATGGCAATGGCATGGCAATGGCATGGCAATGGCATGGCAATGGCATGGCAATGGCATGGCAATGGCATGGCAATGGCATGGCAATGGCATGGCAATGGCATGGCAATGGCATGGCAATGGCATGGCAATGGCATGGCAATGGCATGGCAATGGCATGGCAATGGCATGGCAATGGCATGGCAATGGCATGGCAATGGCATGGCAATGGCATGGCAATGGCATGGCAATGGCATGGCAATGGCATGGCAATGGCATGGCAATGGCATGGCAATGGCATGGCAATGGCATGGCAATGGCATGGCAATGGCATGGCAATGGCATGGCAATGGCATGGCAATGGCATGGCAATGGCATGGCAATGGCATGGCAATGGCATGGCAATGGCATGGCAATGGCATGGCAATGGCATGGCAATGGCATGGCAATGGCATGGCAATGGCATGGCAATGGCATGGCAATGGCATGGCAATGGCATGGCAATGGCATGGCAATGGCATGGCAATGGCATGGCAATGGCATGGCAATGGCATGGCAATGGCATGGCAATGGCATGGCAATGGCATGGCAATGGCATGGCAATGGCATGGCAATGGCATGGCAATGGCATGGCAATGGCATGGCAATGGCATGGCAATGGCATGGCAATGGCATGGCAATGGCATGGCAATGGCATGGCAATGGCATGGCAATGGCATGGCAATGGCATGGCATGGCAATGGCATGGCAATGGCATGGCAATGGCATGGCAATGGCATGGCAATGGCATGGCAATGGCATGGCAATGGCATGGCAATGGCATGGCAATGGCATGGCAATGGCATGGCAATGGCATGGCAATGGCATGGCAATGGCATGGCAATGGCATGGCAATGGCATGGCAATGGCATGGCAATGGCATGGCAATGGCATGGCAATGGCATGGCAATGGCATGGCAATGGCATGGCAATGGCATGGCAATGGCATGGCAATGGCATGGCAATGGCATGGCAATGGCATGGCAATGGCATGGCAATGGCATGGCAATGGCATGGCAATGGCATGGCAATGGCATGGCAATGGCATGGCAATGGCATGGCAATGGCATGGCAATGGCATGGCAATGGCATGGCAATGGCATGGCAATGGCATGGCAATGGCATGGCAATGGCATGGCAATGGCATGGCAATGGCATGCAATGGCATGGCAATGGCATGGCAATGGCATGGCAATGGCATGGCAATGGCATGGCAATGGCATGGCAATGGCATGGCAATGGCATGGCAATGGCATGGCAATGGCATGGCAATGGCATGGCAATGGCATGGCAATGGCATGGCAATGGCATGGCAATGGCATGGCAATGGCATGGCAATGGCATGGCAATGGCATGGCAATGGCATGGCAATGGCATGGCAATGGCATGGCAATGGCATGGCAATGGCATGGCAATGGCATGGCAATGGCATGGCAATGGCATGGCAATGGCATGGCAATGGCATGGCAATGGCATGGCAATGGCATGGCAATGGCATGGCAATGGCATGGCAATGGCATGGCAATGGCATGGCAATGGCATGGCAATGGCATGGCAATGGCATGGCAATGGCATGGCAATGGCATGGCAATGGCATGGCAATGGCATGGCAATGGCATGGCAATGGCATGGCAATGGCATGGCAATGGCATGGCAATGGCATGGCAATGGCATGGCAATGGCATGGCAATGGCATGGCAATGGCATGGCAATGGCATGGCAATGGCATGGCAATGGCATGGCAATGGCATGGCAATGGCATGGCAATGGCATGGCAATGGCATGGCAATGGCATGGCAATGGCATGGCAATGGCATGGCAATGGCATGGCAATGGCAATGGCATGGCAATGGCATGGCAATGGCATGGCAATGGCATGGCAATGGCATGGCAATGGCATGGCAATGGCAGGGCAATGGCATGGCAATGGCACGGCAATGGCATGGCAATGGCATGGCAATGGCATGGAAATGGCATGGCAATGGCACGGCAATGGCATGGCAATGGCACGGCAATGGCATGGAAATGGCATGGCAATGGCATGGCAATGGCATGGCAATGGCATGGCAATGGCATGGCAATGGCATGGCAATGGCATGGCAATGGCATGGCAATGGCACGGCAAGGGCATAACAATGGCAGGGCAATGGCATGGCACTGGCAGGGCAATGGCATGGCAATGGCATGGCAGTGGCATGGCAATGGCATAGAAATGGCAGGGCAATGGCATGGCAATGGCAGGGCAATGGCATGGCAATGGCACGGCAATGGCATGGCAATGGCATGGCAATGCATGGAAATGGCATGGCAATGGCACGGCAATGGCATGGCAATGGCACGGCAATGGCATGGAAATGGCATGGCAATGGCAGGGCAATGGCATGGCAATGGCACGGCAATGGCATGGCAATGGCACGGCAATGGCATGGAAATGGCATGGCAATGGCATGGCAATGGCATGGCAATGGCATGGCAATGGCATGGCAATGGCATGGCAATGGCATGGCAATGGCATGGCAATGGCATGGCAATGGCATGGCAATGGCATGGCAATGGCATGGCAATGGCATGGCAATGGCATGGCAATGGCATGGCAATGGCATGGCAATGGCATGGCAATGGCATGGCAATGGCATGGCAATGGCATGGCAATGGCATGGCAATGGCATGGCAATGGCATGGCAATGGCATGGCAATGGCATGGCAATGCATGGCAATGGCATGGCAATGGCATGGCAATGGCATGGCAATGGCATGGCAATGGCATGGCAATGGCATGGCAATGGCATGGCAATGGCATGGCAATGGCATGGCAATGGCATGGCAATGGCATGGCAATGGCATGGCAATGGCATGGCAATGGCATGGCAATGGCATGGCAATGGCATGGCAATGGCATGGCAATGGCATGGCAATGGCATGGCAATGGCATGGCAATGGCATGGCAATGGCATGGCAATGGCATGGCAATGGCATGGCAATGGCATGGCAATGGCATGGCAATGGCATGGCAATGGCATGGCAATGGCATGGCAAAGGCATGGCAATGGCATGGCAATGGCATGGCAATGGCATGGCAATGGCATTGCAATGGCATGGCAATGGCATGGCAATGGCATGGCAATGGCATGGCAATGGCATGGCAATGGCATGGCAATGGCATGGCAATGGCATGGCAATGGCATGGCAATGGCATGGCAATGGCATGGCAATGGCATGGCAATGGCATGGCAATGGCATAGAAATGGCAGGGCAATGGCATGGCAATGGCAGGGCAATGGCATGGCAATGGCACGGCAATGGCATGGCAATGGCACGGCAATGGCATGGAAATGGCACGGCAATGGCATGGCAATGGCATGGCAATGGCAAGGCAATGGCATGGCAATGGCATGGCAATGGCATGGCAATGGCAAGGCAATGGCATGGCAATGGCATGGCAATGGCATGGCAATGGCATGGCAATGGCATGGCAATGGCATGGCAATGACATGGTAATGGCATGGCAATGGCATGGCAATGGCATGGCAATGGCATGGCAATGGCATGGCAATGGCATGGCAATGGCATAGAAATGGCAGGGCAATGGCATGGCAATGGCAGGGCAATGGCATGGCAATGGCATGGCAATGGCACGGCAATGGCATGGCAATGGCATGGCAATGGCATGGAAATGGCATGGCAATGGCATGCCAAGGGCATGGCAATGGCATGACAATGGCATGGCAATGGCATGGCAATGGCATGGCAATGGCATGGCAATGGCATGGCAATGGCATGGCAATGGCATGGCAATGGCATGGCAATGGCATGGCAATGGCATGGCAATGGCATGGCAATGGCATGGCAATGGCATGGCAATGGCATGGCAATGGCATGGCAATGGCATGGCAATGGCATGGCAATGGCATGGCAATGGCATGGCAATGGCATGGCAATGGCATGGCAATGGCATGGCAATGGCATGGCAATGGCATGGCAATGGCATGGCAATGGCATGGCAATGGCATGGCAATGGCATGGCAATGGCATGGCAATGGCATGGCAATGGCATGGCAATGGCATGGCAATGGCATGGCAATGGCATGGCAATGGCATGGCAATGGCATGGCAATGGCATGGCAATGGCATGGCAATGGCATGGCAATGGCATGGCAATGGCATGGCAATGGCATGGCAATGGCATGGCAATGGCATGGCAATGGCATGGCAATGGCATGGCAATGGCATGGCAATGGCATGGCAATGGCATGGCAATGGCATGGCAATGGCATGGCAATGGCATGGCAATGGCATGGCAATGGCATGGCAATGGCATGGCAATGGCATGGCAATGGCATGGCAATGGCATGGCAATGGCATGGCAATGGCATGGCAATGGCATGGCAATGGCATGGCAATGGCATGGCAATGGCATGGCAATGGCATGGCAATGGCATGGCAATGGCATGGCAATGGCATGGCAATGGCATAGAAATGGCAGGGCAATGGCATGGCAATGGCAGGGCAATGGCATGGCAATGGCACGGCAATGGCATGGCAATGGCACGGCAATGGCACGGCAATGGCATGGCAATGGCAGGGCAATGGCATGGCAATGGCATGGCAATGGCATGGCAATGGCAAGGCAATGGCATGGCAATGGCATGGCATGGCAATGGCATGGCAATGGCATGGCAATGGCATGGCAATGGCATGGCAATGGCATGGCAATGGCATGGCAATGGCATGGCAATGGCATGGCAATGCATGGCAATGGCATGGCAATGGCATGGCAATGGCATGGCAATGGCATGGCAATGGCATGGCAATGGCATGCAATGGCATGGCAATGGCATGGCAATGGCATGGCAATGGCATGGCAATGGCATGGCAATGGCATAGAAATGGCAGGGCAATGGCATGGCAATGGCAGGGCAATGCATGGCAATGGCACGGCAATGGCATGGCAATGGCATGGCAATGGCATGGAAATGGCATGGCAATGGCATGCCAAGGGCATGGCAATGGCATGGCAATGGCATGGCAATGGCATGGCAATGGCATGGCAATGGCATGGCAATGGCATGGCAATGGCATGGCAATGGCATGGCAATGGCATGGCAATGGCATGGCAATGGCATGGCAATGGCATGGCAATGGCATGGCAATGGCATGGCAATGGCATGGCAATGGCATGGCAATGGCATGGCAATGGCATAGAAATGGCAGGGCAATGGCATGGCAATGGCAGGGCAATGGCATGGCAATGGCACGGCAATGGCATGGCAATGGCATGGCAATGGCATGGAAATGGCATGGCAATGGCATGGCAATGGCATGGCAATGGCATGGCAATGGCATGGCAATGGCATGGCAATGGCATGGCAATGGCATGGCAATGGCATGGCAATGGCATGGCAATGGCATGGCAATGGCATGGCAATGGCATGGCAATGGCATGGCAATGGCATGGCAATGGCATGGCAATGGCATGGCAATGGCATGGCAATGGCATGGCAATGGCATGGCAATGGCATGGCAATGGCATGGCAATAGCATGGCAATGGCATGGCAATGGCATGGCAATGGCATGGCAATGGCATGGCAATGGCATGGCGATGGCATGGCAATGGCATGGCAATGGCATGGCATGGCAATGGCACTGCAATGGCACGGCAATGGCACGGCAATGGCACTGCAATGGCACGGCAATGGCACGGCAACAGCACTTTAATGGCACGGTAATGGCATGGCAATGGCATGGCAATGGCATGGCAATGGCATGGCAATGGCATGGCAATGGCATGGCAAAGGCATGGCAACGGCATGGCAACGGCATGGCAATGGCAGGGCAATGGCACGGCAATGGCATGGCAATGGCACGGCAATGGCACGGCAATGATATGGCAGTGGCAAGGCAATGGCATGGCAATAGCATGGCAATGGCACGGCAATGGCATGGCAATGGCATGGCAATGGCATGGCAATGGCATAGCAATGGCATGGCAATGTCATGGCAATGGCAGGGCAATGGCATGGCAATGGCACGGCAATGGCATGGCAATGGCATGGCAATGGCATGGAAATGGCATGGCAATGGCATGGCAATGGCATGGCAATGGCATGGCAATGGCATGGCAATGGCATGGCAATGGCATGGCAATGGCATGGCAATGGCATGGCAATGGCATGGCAATGGCATGGCAATGGCATGGCAATGGCATGGCAATGGCATGGCAATGGCATGGCAATTGCATGGCAATGGCATGGCAATGGCATGGCAATGGCATGGCAATGGCATGGCAATGGCATGGCAATGGCATGGCAATGGCATGGCAATGGCATGGCAATGGCATGGCAATGGCATGGCAATGGCATGGCAATGGCATGGCAATGGCATGGCAATGGCATGGCAATGGCATGGCAATGGCATGGCAATGGCATGGCAATGGCATGGCAATGGCATGGCAATGGCATGGCAATGGCATGGCAATGGCATGGCAATGGCATGGCAATGGCATGGCAATGGCATGGCAATGGCATGGCACGGCAATGGCACTGCAATGGCACGGCAATGGCACTGCAATGGCACGGCAATGGCACGGCAACAGCGCTTTAATGGCACGGTAATGGCATGGCAATGGCATGGCAATGGCATGGCAATGGCATGGCAATGGCATGGCAATGGCATGGCAATGGCATGGCAATGGCATGGCAATGGCATGGCAATGGCATGGCAATGGCATGGCAATGGCATGGCAATGGCATGGCAATGGCATGGCAATGGCATGGCAATGGCATGGCAATGGCATGGCAATGGCATGGCAATGGCATGGCAATGGCATGGCAATGGCATGGCAATGGCATGGCAATGGCATGGCAATGGCATGGCAATGGCATGGCAATGGCATGGCAATGGCATGGCAATGGCATGGCAATGGCATGGCAATGGCATGGCAATGGCATGGCAATGGCATGGCAATGGCATGGCAATGGCATGGCAATGGCATGGCAATGGCATGGCAATGGCATGGCAATGGCATGGCAATGGCATGGCAATGGCATGGCAATGGCATGGCAATGGCATGGCAATGGCATGGCAATGGCATGGCAATGGCATGGCAATGGCATGGCAATGGCATGGCAATGGCATGGCAATGGCATGGCAATGGCATGGCAATGGCATGGCAATGGCATGGCAATGGCATGGCAATGGCATGGCAATGGCATGGCAATGGCATGGCAATGGCATGGCAATGGCATGGCAATGGCATGGCAATGGCATGGCAATGGCATGGCAATGGCATGGCAATGGCATGGCAATGGCATGGCAATGGCATGGCAATGGCATGGCAATGGCATGGCAATGGCATGGCAATGGCATGGCAATGGCATGGCAATGGCATGGCAATGGCATGGCAATGGCATGGCAATGGCATGGCAATGGCATGGCAATGGCATGGCAATGGCATGGCAATGGCAATGGCATGGCAATGGCATGGCAATGGCATGGCAATGGCATGGCAATGGCATGGCAATGGCATGGCAATGGCATGGCAATGGCAGGGCAATGGCATGGCAATGGCACGGCAATGGCATGGCAATGGCATGGCAATGGCATGGAAATGGCATGGCAATGGCACGGCAATGGCATGGCAATGGCACGGCAATGGCATGGCAATGGCATGGCAATGGCATGGCAATGGCATGGCAATGGCATGGCAATGGCATGGCAATGGCATGGCAATGGCATGGCAATGGCAGGCAATGGCATGGCAATGGCAGGCAATGGCATGGCAATGGCAGGGCAATGGCATGGCAATGGCATGGCAATGGCATGGCAATGGCATGGCAATGGCATGGCAATGGCATGGCAATGGCACGGGCAATGGCATGGCAATGGCATGGCAGATGGCATGGCAATGGCACGGCAATGGCATGGCAATGGCATGGCAATGGCATGGAAATGGCATGGCAATGGCACGGCAATGGCATGGCAATGGCACTGGCAATGGCATGGCAAATGGCATGGCAATGGCATGGCAATGGCATGGCAATGGCATGGCAATGGCATGGCAATGGCATGGCAATGGCATGGCAATGGCATGGCAATGGCATGGCAATGGCATGGCAATGGCATGGCAATGGCATGGCAATGGCATGGCAATGGCATGGCAATGGCATGGCAATGGCATGGCAATGGCATGGCAATGGCATGGCAATGGCATGGCAATGGCATGGCAATGGCATGGCAATGGCATGGCAATGGCATGGCAATGGCATGGCAATGGCATGGCAATGGCATGCAATGGCATGGCAATGGCATGGCAATGGCATGGCAATGGCATGGCAATGGCATGGCAATGGCATGGCAATGGCATGGCAATGGCATGGCAATGGCATGGCAATGGCATGGCAATGGCATGGCAATGGCATGGCAATGGCATGGCAATGGCATGGCAATGGCATGGCAATGGCATGGCAATGGCATGGCAATGGCATGGCAATGGCATGGCAATGGCATGGCAATGGCATGGCAATGGCATGGCAATGGCATGGCAATGGCATGGCAATGGCATGGCAATGGCATGGCAATGGCATGGCAATGGCATGGCAATGGCATGGCAATGGCATGGCAATGGCATGGCAATGGCATGGCAATGGCATGGCAATGGCATGGCAATGGCATGGCAATGGCATGGCAATGGCATGGCAATGGCATGGCAATGGCATGGCAATGGCATGGCAATGGCATGGCAATGGCATGGCAATGGCATGGCAATGGCATGGCAATGCATGGCAATGGCATTGCAATGGCATGGCAATGGCATGGCAATGGCATGGCAATGGCATGGCAATGGCATGGCAATGGCATGGCAATGGCATGGCAATGGCATGGCAATGGCATGGCAATGGCATGGCAATGGCATGGCAATGGCATGGCAATGGCATGGCAATGGCATAGAAATGGCAGGGCAATGGCATGGCAATGGCAGGGCAATGGCATGGCAATGGCACGGCAATGGCATGGCAATGGCACGGCAATGGCATGGAAATGGCACGGCAATGGCATGGCAATGGCATGGCAATGGCAAGGCAATGGCATGGCAATGGCATGGCAATGGCATGGCAATGGCAAGGCAATGGCATGGCAATGGCATGGCAATGGCATGGCAATGGCATGGCAATGGCATGGCAATGGCATGGCAATGGCATGGCAATGGCATGGCAATGGCATGGCAATGACATGGTAATGGCATGGCAATGGCATGGCAATGGCATGGCAATGGCATGGCAATGGCATGGCAATGGCATGGCAATGGCATAGAAATGGCAGGGCAATGGCATGGCAATGGCAGGGCAATGGCATGGCAATGGCACGGCAATGGCATGGCAATGGCATGGCAATGGCATGGAAATGGCATGGCAATGGCATGCCAAGGGCATGGCAATGGCATGGCAATGGCATGGCAATGGCATGGCAATGGCATGGCAATGGCATGGCAATGGCATGGCAATGGCATGGCAATGGCATGGCAATGGCATGGCAATGGCATGGCAATGGCATGGCAATGGCATGGCAATGGCATGGCAATGGCATGGCAATGGCATGGCAATGGCATGGCAATGGCATGGCAATGGCATGGCAATGGCATGGCAATGGCATGGCAATGGCATGGCAATGGCATGGCAATGGCATGGCAATGGCATGGCAATGGCAATGGCATGGCAATGGCATGGCAATGGCATGGCAATGGCATGGCAATGGCATGGCAATGGCATGGCAATGGCATGGCAATGGCATGGCAATGGCATGGCAATGGCATGGCAATGGCATGGCAATGGCATGGCAATGGCATGGCAATGGCATGGCAATGGCATGGCAATGGCATGGCAATGGCATGGCAATGGCATGGCAATGGCATGGCAATGGCATGGCAATGGCATGGCAATGGCATGGCAATGGCATGGCAATGGCATGGCAATGGCATGGCAATGGCATGGCAATGGCATGGCAATGGCATGGCAATGGCATGGCAATGGCATGGCAATGGCATGGCAATGGCATGGCAATGGCATGGCAATGGCATGGCAATGGCATGGCAATGGCATGGCAATGGCATGGCAATGGCATGGCAATGGCATAGAAATGGCAGGGCAATGGCATGGCAATGGCAGGGCAATGGCATGGCAATGGCACGGCAATGGCATGGCAATGGCACGGCAATGGCACGGCAATGGCATGGCAATGGCAGGGCAATGGCATGGCAATGGCATGGCAATGGCATGGCAATGGCAAGGCAATGGCATGGCAATGGCATGGCAATGGCATGGCAATGGCATGGCAATGGCATGGCAATGGCATGGCAATGGCATGGCAATGGCATGGCAATGGCATGGCAATGACATGGTAATGGCATAGCAATGGCATGGCAATGGCATGGCAATGGCATGGCAATGGCATGGCAATGGCATGGCAATGGCATGGCAATGGCATGGCAATGGCATGGCAATGGCATGGCAATGGCATGGCAATGGCATAGAAATGGCAGGGCAATGGCATGGCAATGGCAGGGCAATGGCATGGCAATGGCACGGCAATGGCATGGCAATGGCATGGCAATGGCATGGAAATGGCATGGCAATGGCATGCCAAGGGCATGGCAATGGCATGGCAATGGCATGGCAATGGCATGGCAATGGCATGGCAATGGCATGGCAATGGCATGGCAATGGCATGGCAATGGCATGGCAATGGCATGGCAATGGCATGGCAATGGCATGGCAATGGCATGGCAATGGCATGGCAATGGCATGGCAATGGCATGGCAATGGCATAGAAATGGCAGGGCAATGGCATGGCAATGGCAGGGCAATGGCATGGCAATGGCACGGCAATGGCATGGCAATGGCATGGCAATGGCATGGAAATGGCATGGCAATGGCATGGCAATGGCATGGCAATGGCATGGCAATGGCATGGCAATGGCATGGCAATGGCATGGCAATGGCATGGCAATGGCATGGCAATGGCATGGCAATGGCATGGCAATGGCATGGCAATGGCATGGCAATGGCATGGCAATGGCATGGCAATGGCATGGCAATGGCATGGCAATGGCATGGCAATGGCATGGCAATGGCATGGCAATAGCATGGCAATGGCATGGCAATGGCATGGCAATGGCATGGCAATGGCATGGTAATGGCATGGCGATGGCATGGCAATGGCATGGCAATGGCATGGCATGGCAATGGCACTGCAATGGCACGGCAATGGCACGGCAATGGCACTGCAATGGCACGGCAATGGCACGGCAACAGCACTTTAATGGCACGGTAATGGCATGGCAATGGCATGGGAATGGCATGGCAATGGCATGGCAATGGCATGGCAATGGCATGGCAAAGGCATGGCAACGGCATGGCAACGGCATGGCAATGGCAGGGCAATGGCACGGCAATGGCATGGCAATGGCACGGCAATGGCACGGCAATGATATGGCAGTGGCAAGGCAATGGCATGGCAATAGCATGGCAATGGCACGGCAATGGCATGGCAATGGCATGGCAATGGCATGGCAATGGCATAGCAATGGCATGGCAATGTCATGGCAATGGCAGGGCAATGGCATGGCAATGGCACGGCAATGGCATGGCAATGGCATGGCAATGGCATGGAAATGGCATGGCAATGGCATGGCAATGGCATGGCAATGGCATGGCAATGGCATGGCAATGGCATGGCAATGGCATGGCAATGGCATGGCAATGGCATGGCAATGGCATGGCAATGGCATGGCAATGGCATGGCAATGGCATGGCAATGGCATGGCAATTGCATGGCAATGGCATGGCAATGGCATGGCAATGGCATGGCAATGGCATGGCAATGGCATGGCAATGGCATGGCAATGGCATGGCAATGGCATGGCAATGGCATGGCAATGGCATGGCAATGGCATGGCAATGGCATGGCAATGGCATGGCAATGGCATGGCAATGGCATGGCAATGGCATGGCAATGGCATGGCAATGGCATGGCAATGGCATGGCAATGGCATGGCAATGGCATGGCAATGGCATGGCACGGCAATGGCACTGCAATGGCACGGCAATGGCACTGCAATGGCACGGCAATGGCACGGCAACAGCGCTTTAATGGCACGGTAATGGCATGGCAATGGCATGGCAATGGCATGGCAATGGCATGGCAATGGCATGGCAATGGCATGGCAATGGCATGGCAATGGCATGGCAATGGCATGGCAATGGCATGGCAATGGCATGGCAATGGCATGGCAATGGCATGGCAATGGCATGGCAATGGCATGGCAATGGCATGGCAATGGCATGGCAATGGCATGGCAATGGCATGGCAATGGCATGGCAATGGCATGGCAATGGCATGGCAATGGCATGGCAAAGGCATGGCAATGGCATGGCAATGGCATGGCAATGGCATGGCAATGGCATGGCAATGGCATGGCAATGGCATGGCAATGGCATGGCAATGGCATGGCAATGGCATGGCAATGGCATGGCAATGGCATGGCAATGGCATGGCAATGGCATGGCAATGGCATGGCAATGGAATGGCAATGGCATGGCAATGGCATGGCAATGGCATGGCAATGGCATGGCAATGGCATGGCAATGGCATGGCAATGGCATGGCAATGGCATGGCAATGGCATGGCAATGGCATGGCAATGGCATGGCAATGGCATGGCAATGGCATGGCAATGGCATGGCAATGGCATGGCAATGGCATGGCAATGGCATGGCAATGGCATGGCAATGGCATGGCAATGGCATGGCAATGGCATGGCAATGGCATGGCAATGGCATGGCAATGGCATGGCAATGGCATGGCAATGGCATGGCAATGGCATGGCAATGGCATGGCAATGGCATGGCAATGGCATGGCAATGGCATGGCAATGGCATGGCAATGGCATGGCAATGGCATGGCAATGGCATGGCATTGGCATGGCAATTGCATGGCAATGGCACGGCAATGGCATGGCAATGGCATAAAAATGGCATGCAATGTCTCGGCAATGGCACGGCAATGGCACTGCAATGGCACGGCAAGGGCATAACAATGGCATGGCAATGGCATGGAAATGGCATGGCAATGGCATGGCAATGGCACGGCAATGGCATGGCAATGGAATGGCAATGGCACGGCAATGGCACGGCAATGGCATGGCAATGGCACGGCAATGGCAAGGCAATGGCAAGGCAATGGCATGGCAATGGTATGGCAATGGCTTGGCAATGGCACGGCAATGGCACGGCAATGGCACGGCAATGGCACGGCAATGGCATGGCAATGGCAGGGCAATGGCATGGCAATGGCATGGCAATGGCATGGCAATGGCATGGCAATGGCATGGCAATGGCATGGCAATGGCATGGCAATGGCATGGCAATGGCATGGCAATGGCATGGCAATGGCATGGCAATGGCATGGCAATGGCATGGCAATGGCATGGCAATGGCATGGCAATGGCATGGCAATGGCATGGCAATGGCATGGCAATGGCATGGCAATGGCATGGCAATGGCATGGCAATGGCATGGCAATGGCATGGCAATGGCATGGCAATGGCATGGCAATGGCATGGCAATGGCATGGCAATGGCATGGCAATGGCATGGCAATGGCATGGCAATGGCATGGCAATGGCATGGCAATGGCATGGCAATGGCATGGCAATGGCATGGCAATGGCATGGCAATGGCATGGCAATGGCATGGCAATGGCATGGCAATGGCATGGCAATGGCATGGCAATGGCATGGCAATGGCATGGCAATGGCATGGCAATGGCATGGCAATGGCATGGCAATGGCATGGCAATGGCATGGCAATGGCATGGCAATGGCATGGCAATGGCATGGCAATGGCATGGCAATGGCATGGCAATGGCATGGCAATGGCATGGCAATGGCATGGCAATGGCATGGCAATGGCATGGCAATGGCATGGCAATGGCATGGCAATGGCATGGCAATGGCATGGCAATGGCATGGCAATGGCATGGCAATGGCATGGCAATGGCATGGCAATGGCATGGCAATGGCATGGCAATGGCATGGCAATGGCATGGCAATGGCATGGCAATGGCATGGCAATGGCATGGCAATGGCATGGCAATGGCATGGCAATGGCATGGCAATGGCATGGCAATGGCATGGCAATGGCATGGCAATGGCATGGCAATGGCATGGCAATGGCATGGCAAAGGCATGGCAATGGCATGGCAATGGCATGGCAATGGCATGGCAAAGGCATGGCAATGGCATGGCAATGGCATGGCAATGGCATGGCAATGGCATGGCAATGGCATGGCAATGGCATGGCAATGGCATGGCAATGGCATGGCAATGGCATGGCAATGGCATGGCAATGGCATGGCAATGGCATGGCAATGGCATGGCAATGGCATGGCAATGGCATGGCAATGGCATGGCAATGGCATGGCAATGGCATGGCAATGGCATGGCAATGGCATGGCAATGGCATGGCAATGGCATGGCAATGGCATGGCAATGGCATGGCAATGGCATGGCAATGGCATGGCAATGACACTGCAATGGCACTGCAATGGCACGGCAAGGGCATAACAATGGCAGGGCAATGGCATGGCAATGGCATGGCAATGGCATGGCAATGGCATAGAAATGGCAGGGCAATGGCATGGCAATGGCAGGGCAATGGCATGGCAATGGCACGGCAATGGCATGGCAATGGCATGGCAATGGCATGGAAATGGCATGGCAATGGCATGGCAATGGCATGGAAATGGCATGGCAATGGCATGGCAATGACACTGCAATGGCACTGCAATGGCACGGCAAGGGCATAACAATGGCAGGGCAATGGCATGGCAATGGCATGGCAATGGCATGGCAATGGCATAGAAATGGCAGGGCAATGGCATGGCAATGGCAGGGCAATGGCATGGCAATGGCACGGCAATGGCATGGCAATGGCATCGCAATGGCATGGAAATGGCATGGCAATGGCATGGCAATGGCACGGCAATGGCATGGAAATGGCATGGCAATGGCAGGGCAATGGCATGGCAATGGCATGGCAATGGCATGGCAATGGCATGGCAATGGCATAGAAATGGCAGGGCAATGGCATGGCAATGGCAGGGAAATGGCATGGCAATGGCTCGGCAATGGCATGGCAATGGCATGGCATTGGCATGGAAATGGCATGGCAATGGCAGGGCAATGGCATGGCAATGGCACGGCAATGGCATGGCAATGGCACGGCAATGGCATGGCAATGGCACGGCAATGGCATGGCAATGGCACGGCAATGGCATGGAAATGGCATGGCAATGGCATGGCAATGGCATGGCAATGGCATGGCAATGGCATGGAAATGGCACGGCAATGGCACGGCAATGGCACGGCAATGGCACGGCAATGGCATGGCAATGGCAGGGCAATGGCATGGCAATGGCATGGCAATGGCATGGCAATGGCATGGCAATGGCATGGCAATGGCATGGCAATGGCATGGCAATGGCATGGCAATGGCATGGCAATGGCATGGCAATGGCATGGCAATGGCATGGCAATGGCATGGCAATGGCATGGCAATGGCATGGCAATGGCATGGCAATGGCATGGCAATGGCATGGCAATGGCATGGCAATGGCATGGCAATGGCATGGCAATGGCATGGCAATGGCATGGCAATGGCATGGCATGGCATGGCAATGGCATGGCAAAGGCATGGCAATGGCATGGCAATGGCATGGCAATGGCATGGCAAAGGCATGGCAATGGCATGGCAAAGGCATGGCAATGGCATGGCAATGGCATGGCAATGGCATGGCAATGGCATGGCAATGGCATGGCAATGGCATGGCAATGGCATGGCAATGGCATGGCAATGGCATGGCAATGGCATGGCAATGGCATGGCAATGGCATGGCAATGGCATGGCAATGGCATGGCAATGGCATGGCAATGGCATGGCAATGGCATGGCAATGGCATGGCAATGGCATGGCAATGCATGGCAATGGCATGGCAATGGCATGGCAATGGCATGGCAATGGCATGGCAATGGCATGGCAATGGCATGGCAATGGCATGGCAATGGCATGGCAATGGCATGGCAATGGCATGCAATGGCATGCAATGGCATGGCAATGGCATGGCAATGGCATGCAATGGCATGGCAATGGCATGGCAATGGGCATGGCAATGGCATGGCAATGGCATGGCAATGGATGGCAATGGCATGGCAATGGCATGGCAATGGCATGGCAATGGCATGGCAATGGCATGGCAATGGCATGGCAATGGCATGGCAATGGCATGGCAATGGCATGGCAATGGCATGGCAATGGCATGGCAATGGCATGGCAATGGCATGGCAATGGCATGGCAATGGCATGGCAATGGCATGGCATGGCATGGCAATGGCATGGCAATGGCATGGCAATGTCATGGCAATGGCATGGCAATGGCATGGCAATGGCATGGCAATGGCATGGCAATGGCATGGCAATGGCATGGCAATGGCATGGCAATGGCATGGCAATGGCATGGCAATGGCATGGCAATGGCATGGCAATGGCATGGCAATGGCATGGCAATGGCATGGCAATGGCATGGCAATGGCATGGCAATGGCATGGCAATGGCATGGCAATGGCATGGCAATGGCATGGCAATGGCATGGCAATGGCATGGCAATGGCATGGCAATGGCATGGCAATGGCATGGCAATGGCATGGCAATGGCATGGCAATGGCATGGCAATGGCATGGCAATGGCATGGCAATGGCATGGCAATGGCATGGCAATGGCATGGCAATGGCATGGCAATGGCATGGCAATGGCATGGCAATGGCAGGGCAATGGCATGGCAATGGCACGCAATGGCACGGCAATGGCATGGCAATGGCATGGCAATGGCATGAAAATGGCATGGCAATGGCATGGCAATGGCATGGCAATGGCATGGCAATGCACGGCAATGGCATGGAAATGGCATGGCAATGGCAGGGCAATGGCATTGCAATGGCACGGCAATGGCATGGCAATGGCAGGCAATGGCATGGAAATGGCATGGCAATGGCATGGCAATGGCATGGCAATGGCATGGCAATGGCATGGCAATGGCATGGCAATGGCATGGCAATGGCATGGCAATGGCATGGCAATGGCATGGCAATGGCATGGCAATGGCATGGCAATGGCATGGCAATGGCATGGCAATGGCATGGCAATGGCATGGCAATGGCATGGCAATGGCATGGCAATGGCATGGCAATGGCATGGCAATGGCATGGCAATGGCATGGCAATGGCATGGCAATGGCATGGCAATGGCATGGCAATGGCATGGCAATGCATGGCAATGGGCATGGCAATGGCATGGCAATGGCATGGCAATGGCATGGCAATGGCGTGGCAATGGCGTGGCAATGGCGTGGCAATGGCATGGCAATGGCATGGCAATGGCATGGCAATGGCATGGCAATGGCATGGCAATGGCATGGCAATGGCATGGCAATGGCATGGCAATGGCATGGCAATGGCATGGCAATGGCATGGCAATGGCATGGCAATGGCATGGCAATGGCATGGCAATGGCATGGCAATGCATGCAATGGCATGGCAATGGCATGGCAATGGCATGGCAATGGCATGGCAATGGCATGGCAATGGCATGGCAATGGCATGGCAATGCATGGCAATGGCATGGCAATGGCATGGCAATGGCATGGCAATGGCATGGCAATGGCATGGCAATGGCATGGCAATGGCATGGCAATGGCATGGCAATGGCATGGCAATGGCATGGCAATGGCATGGCAATGGCATGGCAATGGCATGGCAATGGCATGGCAATAGCATGGCAATGGCATGGCAATATCATGGCAATGGCATGGCAATGGCATGGCAATGGCATAGAAATGGCAGGGCAATGGCATGGCAATGGCAGGGAAATGGCATGGCAATGGCTCGGCAATGGCATGGCAATGGCATGGCATTGGCATGGAAATGGCATGGCAATGGCAGGGCAATGGCATGGCAATGGCACGGCAATGGCATGGCAATGGCACGGCAATGGCATGGAAATGGCATGGCAATGGCATGGCAATGGCATGGCAATGGCATGGAAATGGCATGGCAATGGCATGGCAATGGCATGGCAATGGCATGGCAATGGCATGGCAATGCATGGCAATGGCATGGCAATGACATGGCAATGGCATGGCAATGGCATGGCAATGGCATGGCAATGGCATGGCAATGGCAGGGCAATGGCATGGCAATGGCACGGCAATGGCATGGCAGTGGCATGGCAATGGCATGGCAATGGCATGGAAATGGCATGGCAATGGCATGGCAAGGGCATGGCAATGGCATGGCAATGGCATGGCAATAGCATGGCAATGGCATGGCAATGGCATGGCAATGGCATGGCAATGGCATAGAAATGGCAGGGCAATGGCACGGCAATGGCATGGCAATGGCATGGCAATTGCATAGAAATGGCATGGCAATGGCAGGGCAATGGCATGGCAATGGCATGGCAGTGGAATGGCAATGGCATAGAAATGGCAGGGCAATGGCATGGCAATGGCAGGGCAATGGCATGGCAATGGCACGGCAATGGCATGGCAATGGCATGGCAATGGCATGGAAATGGCATGGCAATGGCATGGCAATGGCATGGCAATGGCACGGCAATGGCATGGAAATGGCATGGCAATGGCAGGGCAATGGCATGGCAATGGCACGGCAATGGCATGGCAATGGCAAGGCAATGGCATGGCAATGGCATGGCAATGGCATGGCAATGGCATGGCAATGGCATGGCAATGGCATGGCAATGGCATGGCAATGGCATGGCAATGGCATGGCAATGGCATGGCAATGGCATGGCAATGGCATGGCAATGGCATGGCAATGGCATGGCAATGGCATGGCAATGGCATGGCAATGGCATGGCAATGGCATGGCAATGGCATGGCAATGGCATGGCAATGGCATGGCAATGGCATGGCAATGGCATGGCAATGGCATGGCAATGGCATGGCAATGGCATGGCAATGGCATGGCAATGGCATGGCAATGGCATGGCAATGGCATGGCAATGGCATGGCAATGGCATGGCAATGGCATGGCAATGGCATGGCAATGGCATGGCAATGGCATGGCAATGGCATGGCAATGGCATGGCAATGGCATGGCAATGGCATGGCAATGGCATGGCAATGGCATGGCAATGGCATGGCAATTGCATGGCAATGGCATGGCAATGGCATGGCAATGGCATGGCAATGGCATGGCAATGGCATGGCAATGGCATGGCAATGGCATGGCAATGGCATGGCAATGGCATGGCAATGGCATGGCAATGGCATGGCAATGGCATGGCAATGGCATGGCAATGGCATGGCAATGGCATGGCAATGGCATGGCAATGGCATGGCAATGGCATGGCAATGGCATGGCAATGGCATGGCAATGGCATGGCAATGGCATGGCAATGGCATGGCAATGGCATGGCAATGGCATGGCAATGGCATGGCAATGGCATAGAAATGGCAGGGCAATGGCATGGCAATGGCAGGGCAATGGCATGGCAATGGCACGGCAATGGCATGGCAATGGCACGGCAATGGCATGGAAATGGCATGGCAATGGCATGGCAATGGCATGGCAATGGCATGGAAATGGCATGGCAATGGCATGGCAATGGCATGGCAATGGCATGGCAATGGCATGGCAATGGCATGGCAATGGCATGGCAATGGCATGGCAATGGCATGGCAATGGCATGGCAATGTCATGGCAATGGCATGGCAATGGCATGGCAATGTCATGGCAATGGCATGGCAATGGCATGGCAATGGCAGGGCAATGGCATGGCAATGGCACGGCAATGGCATGGCAGTGGCATGGCAATGGCATGGCAATGGCATGGCAATGGCATGGCAATGGCATGGCAATGGCATAGAAATGGCAGGGCAATGGCATGGCGATGGCAGGGCAATGGCATGGCAATGGCACGGCAATGGCATGGCAATGGCACGGCAATGGCATGGAAATGGCATGGCAATGGCATGGCAATGGCATGGCAATGGCATGGCAATGGCATGGCAATGGCATGGCAATGGCATGGCAATGGCATGGCAATGGCATGGCAATGGCATGGCAATGGCATGGCAATGGCATGGCAATGGCATGGCAATGGCATGGCAATGGCATGGCAATGGCATGGCAATGGCATGGCAATGGCATGGAAATGGCATGGCAATGGCATGGCAATGGCATGGCAATGGCATGGCAATGGCATGGCAATGGCATGGCAATGGCATGGCAATGGCATGGCAATGGCATGGCAATGGCGTGGCAATGGCGTGGCAATGGCGTGGCAATGGCATGGCAATGGCATGGCAATGGCATGGCAATGGCATGGCAATGGCATGGCAATGGCATGGCAATGGCATGGCAATGGCATGGCAATGGCATGGCAATGGCATGGCAATGGCATGGCAATGGCATGGCAATGGCATGGCAATGGCATGGCAATGGCATGGCAATGGCATGGCAATGGCATGGCAATGGCATGGCAATGGCATGGCAATGGCATGGCAATGGCATGGCAATGGCATGGCAATGGCATGGCAATGGCATGGCAATGGCATGGCAATGGCATGGCAATGGCATGGCAATGGCATGGCAATGGCATGGCAATGGCATGGCAATGGCATGGCAATGGCATGGCAATGGCATGGCAATGGCATGGCAATGGCATAGAAATGGCAGGGCAATGGCATGGCAATGGCAGGGCAATGGCATGGCAATGGCACGGCAATGGCATGGCAATGGCACGGCAATGGCATGGAAATGGCATGGCAATGGCATGGCAATGGCATGGCAATGGCATGGAAATGGCATGGCAATGGCATGGCAATGGCATGGCAATGGCATGGCAATGGCATGGCAATGGCATGGCAATGGCATGGCAATGGCATGGCAATGGCATGGCAATGTCATGGCAATGGCATGGCAATGGCATGGCAATGGCATGGCAATGGCATGGCAATGGCAGGGCAATGGCATGGCAATGGCAGGGCAATGGCACGGCAATGGCACGGCAATGGCATGGCAGTGGCATGGCAATGGCATGGCAATGGCATGGCAATGGCATGGCAATGGCATGGCAATGGCATGGCAATGGCATGGCAATGGCATGGCAATGGCATGGCAATGGCATGGCAATGGCATGGCAATGGCATGGCAATGGCATGGCAATGGCATGGCAATGGCATGGCAATGGCATGGCAATGGCATGGCAATGGCATGGCAATGGCATGGCAATGGCATGGCAATGGCATGGCAATGGCATGGCAATGGCATGGCAATGGCATGGCAATGGCATAGAAATGGCAGGGCAATGGCATGGCAATGGCAGGGCAATGGCATGGCAATGGCACGGCAATGGCATGGCAATGGCACGGCAATGGCATGGCAATGGCATGGCAATGGCATGGCAATGGCATGGCAATGGCATGGCAATGGCATGGCAATGGCATGGCAATGGCATTGCAATGGCATGGCAATGGCATGGCAATGGCAGGGCAATGGCATGGCAATGGCACGGCAATGGCATGGCAATGGCACGGCAATGGCATGGCAATGGCATGGCAATGGCATGGCAATGGCATGGCAATGGCATGGCAATGGCATGGCAATGGCATTGCAATGGCATGGCAATGGCATGGCAATGGCATGGCAATGGCATGGCAATGGCATGGCAATGGCATGGCAATGGCATGGCAATGGCATGCTAATGGCATGGCAATGGCATTGCAATGGCATGGCAATGGCATGGCAATGGCATGGCAATGGCATGGCAATGGCATGGCAATGGCATGGCAATGGCATGGCAATGGCATGGCAATGGCATGGCAATGGCATGGCAATGGCATGGCAATGGCATGGCAATGGCATGGCAATGGCATGGCAATGGCATGGCAATGGCATAGAAATGGCAGGGCAATGGCATGGCAATGGCAGGGCAATGGCATGGCAATGGCACGGCAATGGCAGGGCAATGGCACGGCAATGGCATGGAAATGGCATGGCAATGGCATGGCAATGGCATGGCAATGGCATGGCAATGGCATGGAAATGGCATGGCAATGGCATGGCAATGGCATGGCAATGGCATGGCAATGGCATGGCAATGGCATGGCAATGGCATGGCAATGGCATGGCAATGACATGGCAATGGCATGGCAATGGCATGGCAATGGCATGGCAATGGCATGGCAATGGCATGGCAATGGCAGGGCAATGGCATGGCAATGGCACGGCAATGGCATGGCAGTGGCATGGCAATGGCATGGAAATGGCATGGCAATGGCATGGCAATGGCATGGCAATGGCATGGCAATGGCATGGCAATGGCATGGCAATGGCATGGCAATGGCATGGCAATGGCATGGCAATGGCATAGAAATGGCAGGGCAATGGCATGGCAATGGCAGGGCAATGGCATGGCAATGGCATGGCAATGGCATGGCAATGGCATGGCAATGGCATGGCAATGGCATGGCAATGGCATGGCAATGGCATGGCAATGGCATGGCAATGGCATGGCAATGGCATGGCAATGGCATGGCAATGGCATGACAATGGCATGGCAATGGCATGGCAATGGCATGGCAATGGCATGGCAATGGCACGGCAATGGCATGGCAATGGCATGGCAATGGCATAGAAATGGCATGGCAATGGCAGGGCAATGGCATGGCAATGGCATGGCAGTGGAATGGCAATGGCATAGAAATGGCAGGGCAATGGCATGGCAATGGCAGGGCAATGGCATGGCAATGGCACGGCAATGGCATGGCAATGGCATGGCAATGGCATGGAAATGGCATGGCAATGGCATGGCAATGGCATGGCAATGGCACGGCAATGGCATGGAAATGGCATGGCAATGGCAGGGCAATGGCATGGCAATGGCACGGCAATGGCATGGCAATGGCAAGGCAATGGCATGGCAATGGCATGGCAATGGCATGGCAATGGCATGGCAATGGCATGGCAATGGCATGGCAATGGCATGGCAATGGCATGGCAATGGCATGGCAATGGCATGGCAATGGCATGGCAATGGCATGGCAATGGCATGGCAATGGCATGGCAATGGCATGGCAATGGCATGGCAATGGCATGGCAATGGCATGGCAATGGCATGGCAATGGCATGGCAATGGCATGGCAATGGCATGGCAATGGCATGGCAATGGCATGGCAATGGCATGGCAATGGCATGGCAATGGCACGGCAATGGCACGGAAATGGCATGGCAATGGCAGGGCAATGGCATGGCAATGGCACGGCAATGGCACGGCAATGGCAAGGCAATGGCATGGCAATGGCATGGCAATGGCATGGCAATGGCATGGCAATGGCATGGCAATGGCATGGCAATGGCATGGCAATGGCATGGCAATGGCATGGCAATGGCATGGCAATGGCATGGCAATGGCATGGCAATGGCATGGCAATGGCATGGCAATGGCATGGCAATGGCATGGCAATGGCATGGCAATGGCATGGCAATGGCATGGCAATGGCATGGCAATGGCATGGCAATGGCATGGCAATGGCATGGCAATGGCATGGCAATGGCATGGCAATGGCATGGCAATGGCATGGCAATGGCATGGCAATGGCATGGCAATGGCATGGCAATGGCATGGCAATGGCATGGCAATGGCATGGCAATGGCATGGCAATGGCATGGCAATGGCATGGCAATGGCATGGCAATGGCATGGCAATGGCATGGCAATGGCATGGGAATGGCATGGCAATGGCATGGCAATGGCATAACAATGGCATGGCAATGGCATGGCAATGGCATGGCAATGGCATGGCAATGGCATGGCAATGGCATGGCAATGGCATGGCAATGGCAGGGCAATGGCACGGCAATGGCACGGCAATGGCACGGCAATGGCATGGAAATGGCATGGCAATGGCATGGCAATGGCATGGCAATGGCATGGCAATGGCATGGCAATGGCATGGCAATGGCATGGCAATGGCATGGCAATGGCATGGCAATGGCATGGCAATGGCATGGCAATGGCATGGCAATGGCATGGCAATGGCATGGCAATGGCATGGCAATGGCATGGCAATGGCATGGCAATGGCATGGCAATGGCATGGCAATGGCATGGCAATGGCATGGCAATGGCATGGCAATGGCATAGAAATGGCAGGGCAATGGCATGGCAATGGCAGGGCAATGGCATGGCAATGGCATGGCAATGGCATGGCAATGGCATGGCAATGGCATGGCAATGGCATGGCAATGGCATGGCAATGGCATGGCAATGGCATGGCAATGGCATGGCAATGGCATGGCAATGGCATGGCAATGGCATGGCAATGGCATGGCAATGGCATGGCAATGGCATGGCAATGGCATGGCAATGGCATGACAATGGCATGGCAATGGCATGGCAATGGCATGGCAATGGCATGGCAATGGCACGGCAATGGCATGGCAATGGCACGGCAATGGCATGGAAATGGCATGGCAATGGCATGGCAATGGCATGGCAATGGCATGGAAATGGCATGGCAATGGCATGGCAATGGCATGGCAATGGCATGGCAATGGCATGGCAATGGCATGGCAATGACATGGCAATGGCATGGCAATGGCATGGCAATGGCATGGCAATGGCATGGCAATGGCATGGCAATGGCATGGCAATGGCAGGGCAATGGCATGGCAATGGCACGGCAATGGCATGGCATAGAAATGGCAGGGCAATGGCATGGCAATGGCAGGGCAATGGCATGGCAATGGCACGGCAATGGCATGGCAATGGCATGGCAATGGCATAGAAATGGCATGGCAATGGCAGGGCAATGGCATGGCAATGGCATGGCAGTGGAATGGCAATGGCATAGAAATGGCAGGGCAATGGCATGGCAATGGCAAGGCAATGGCATGGCAATGGCACGGCAATGGCATGGCAATGGCATGGCAATGGCATGGAAATGGCATGGAAATGGCATGGCAATGGCATGGCAATGGCATGGCAATGGCATGGCAATGGCATGGCAATGGCATGGCAATGGCATGGCAATGGCATGGCAATGGCATGGCAATGGCATGGCAATGGCATGGCAATGGCATGGCAATGGCATGGCAATGGCATGGCAATGGCATGGCAATGGCATGGCAATGGCATGGCAATGGCATGGCAATGGCATGGCAATGGCATGGCAATGGCATGGCAATGGCATGGCAATGGCATGGCAATGGCATGGCAATGGCATGGCAATGGCATGGCAATGGCATGGCAATGGCATGGCAATGGCATGGCAATGGCATGGCAATGGCATGGCAATGGCATGGCAATGGCATGGCAATGGCATGGCAATGGCATGGCAATGGCATGGCAATGGCATGGCAATGGCATGGCAATGGCATGGCAATGGCATGGCAATGGCATGGCAATGGCATGGCAATGGCATGGCAATGGCATGGCAATGGCATGGCAATGGCATGGCAATGGCATGGCAATGGCATGGCAATGGCATGGCAATGGCATGGCAATGGCATGGCAATGGCATGGCAATGGCATGGCAATGGCATGGCAATGGCATGGCAATGGCATGGCAATGGCATGGCAATGGCATGGCAATGGCATGGCAATGGCATGGCAATGGCATGGCAATGGCATGGCAATGGCATGGCAATGGCATGGCAATGGCATGGCAATGGCATGGCAATGGCATGGCAATGGCATGGCAATGGCATGGCAATGGCATGGCAATGGCATGGCAATGGCATGGCAATGGCATGGCAATGGCATGGCAATGGCATGGCAATGGCATGGCAATGGCATGGCAATGGCATGGCAATGGCATGGCAATGGCATGGCAATGGCATGGCAATGGCATGGCAATGGCATGGCAATGGCATGGCAATGGCATGGCAATGGCATGGCAATGGCATGGCAATGGCATGGCAATGGCATGGCAATGGCATGGCAATGGCATGGCAATGGCATGGCAATGGCATGGCAATGGCATAGAAATGGCAGGTCAATGGCATGGCAATGGCAGGGCAATGGCATGGCAATGGCATGGCAATGGCATGGCAATGGCATGGCAATGGCATGGCAATGGCATGGCAATGGCATGGCAATGGCATGGCAATGGCATGGCAATGGCATGGCAATGGCATGGCAATGGCATGGCAATGGCATGGCAATGGCATGGCAATGGCATGGCAATGGCATGGCAATGGCATGGCAATGGCATGGCAATGGCATGGCAATGGCATGGCAATGGCATGGCAATGGCATGGCAATGGCATGGCAATGGCATGGCAATGGCATGGCAATGGCATGGCAATGGCATGGCAATGGCATGGCAATGGCATGGCAATGGCATGGCAATGGCATGGCAATGGCATGGCAATGGCATGGCAATGGCATGGCAATGGCATGGCAATGGCATGGCAATGGCATGGCAATGGCATAGAAATGGCAGGGCAATGGCATGGCAATGGCAGGGCAATGGCATGGCAATGGCATGGCAATGGCATGGCAATGGCATGGCAATGGCATGGCAATGGCATGGCAATGGCATGGCAATGGCATGGCAATGGCATGGCAATGGCATGGCAATGGCATGGCAATGGCATGGCAATGGCATGGCAATGGCATGGCAATGGCATGGCAATGGCATGGCAATGGCATGGCAATGGCATGGCAATGGCATGGCAATGGCATGGCAATGGCATGGCAATGGCATGGCAATGGCATGGCAATGGCATGGCAATGGCATGGCAATGGCATGGCAATGGCATGGCAATGGCATGGCAATGGCATGGCAATGGCATGGCAATGGCATGGCAATGGCATGGCAATGGCATGGCAATGGCATGGCAATGGCATGGCAATGGCATGGCAATGGCATGGCAATGGCATGGCAATGGCATGGCAATGGCATGGCAATGGCATGGCAATGGCATGGCAATGGCATGG
Organism: Agriotes lineatus; assembly: GCA_940337035.1. NCBI lineage: Eukaryota > Metazoa > Arthropoda > Insecta > Coleoptera > Elateridae > Agriotes > Agriotes lineatus. Next base: position 3,546 of record CALNHX010007848.1, on the reverse strand, counting down.
CAATGGCATGGCAATGGCATGGCAATGGCATGGCAATGGCATGGCAATGGCATGGCAATGGCATGGCAATGGCATGGCAATGGCATGGCAATGGCATGGCAATGGCATGGCAATGGCATGGCAATGGCATGGCAATGGCATGGCAATGGCATGGCAATGGCATGGCAATGGCATGGCAATGGCATGGCAATGGCATGGCAATGGCATGGCAATGACATGGCAATGGCATGGCAATGGCATGGCAATGGCATGGCAATGGCATGGCAATGGCATGGCAATGGCAGGGCAATGGCATGGCAATGGCACGGCAATGGCATGGCAGTGGCATGGCAATGGCATGGCAATGGCATGGAAATGGCATGGCAATGGCATGGCAATGGCATGGCAATGGCATGGCAATGGCATGGCAATGGCATAGAAATGGCATGGCAATGGCACGGCAATGGCATGGCAATGGCACGGCAATGGCATGGCAATGGCATAGAAATGGCAGGGCAATGGCATGGCAATGGCATGGCAATGGCATGGCAATGGCATGGCAATGGCATGGCAATGGCATGGCAATGGCATGGCAATGGCATGGCAATGGCATGGCAATGGCATGGCAATGGCATGGCAATGGCATGGCAATGGCATGGCAATGGCATGGCAATGGCATGGCAATGGCATGGCAATGGCATGGCAATGGCATGGCAATGGCATGGCAATGGCATGGCAATGGCATGGCAATGGCATGGCAATGGCATGGCAATGGCATGGCAATGGCATGGCAATGGCATGGCAATGGCATGGCAATGGCATGGCAATGGCATGGCAATGGCATGGCAATGGCATGGCAATGGCATGGCAATGGCATGGCAATGGCATGGCAATGGCATGGCAATGGCATAGAAATGGCAGGGCAATGGCATGGCAATGGCAGGGCAATGGCATGGCAATGGCACGGCAATGGCATGGCAATGGCATGGCAATGACATGGCAATGGCATGGCAATGGCATGGCAATGGCATGGCAATGGCATGGCAATGGCGTGGCAATGGCATGGCAATGGCATGGCAATGGCATGGCAATGACATGGCAATGGCATGGCAATGGCATGGCAATGGCATGGCAATGGCATGGCAATGGCATGGCAATGGCAGGGCAATGGCATGGCAATGGCACGGCAATGGCATGGCAGTGGCATGGCAATGGCATGGCAATGGCATGGAAATGGCATGGCAATGGCAGGGCAATGGCATGGCAATGGCATGGCAATGGCATGGCAATGGCATGGCAATGGCATGGCAATGGCATGGCAATGGCATGGCAATGGCATGGCAATGGCATGGCAATGGCTTGGCAATGGCATGGCAATGGCATGGCAATGGCATGGCAATGGCATGGCAATGGCATGGCAATGGCATGGCAATGGCATGGCAATGGCATGGCAATGGCATGGCAATGGCATGGCAATGGCATGGCAATGGCATGGCAATGGCATGGCAATGGCATGGCAATGGCATGGCAATGGCATGGCAATGGCATGGCAATGGCATGGCAATGGCATAGAAATGGCAGGGCAATGGCATGGCAATGGCAGGGCAATGGCATGGCAATGGCATGGCAATGGCATGGCAATGGCATGGCAATGGCATGGCAATGGCATGGCAATGGCATGGCAATGGCATGGCAATGGCATGGCAATGGCATGGCAATGGCATGGCAATGGCATGGCAATGGCATGGCAATGGCATGGCAATGGCATGGCAATGGCATGGAAATGGCATGGCAATGGCATGGCAATGGCATGGCAATGGCATGGCAATGGCATGGCAATGGCATGGCAATGGCATGGCAATGGCATGGCAATGGCATGGCAATGGCATGGCAATGGCATGGCAATGGCATGGCAATTGCATGGCAATGGCATGGCAATGGCATGGCAATGGCATGGCAACGGCATGGCAATGGCATGGCAATGGCATGGCAATGGCATGGCAATGGCATGGCAATGGCATGGCAATGGCATGGCAATGGCATGGCAATGGCATGGCAATGGCATGGCAATGGCATGGCAATGGCATGGCAATGGCATGGCAATGGCATGGCAATGGCATGGCAATGGCATGGCAATGGCATGGCAATGGCATGGCAATGGCATGGCAATGGCATGGCAATGGCATAGAAATGGCAGGGCAATGGCATGGCAATGGCAGGGCAATGGCATGGCAATGGCACGGCAATGGCATGGCAATGGCACGGCAATGGCATGGAAATGGCATGGCAATGGCATGGCAATGACATGGCAATGGCATGGCAATGGCATGGCAATGGCATGGCAATGGCACGGCAATGGCATGGAAATGGCATGGCAATGGCATGGCAATGGCATGGCAATGGCATGGCAATGGCATGGCAATGGCATGGCAATGGCATGGCAATGGCATGGCAATGGCATGGCAATGGCATGGCAATGGCATGGCAATGGCATGGCAATGGCATGGCAATGGCATGGCAATGACATGGCAATGGCATGGCAATGGCATGGCAATGGCATGGCAATGGCATGGCAATGGCATGGCAATGGCATGGCAATGGCATGGCAATGGCATGGCAATGGCATGGCAATGGCATGGCAATGGCATGGCAATGGCATGGCAATGGCATGGCAATGGCATGGCAATGGCATGGCAATGGCATGGCAATGGCATGGCAATGGCATGGCAATGGCATGGCAATGGCATGGCAATGGCATGGCAATGGCATGGCAATGGCATGGCAATGGCATGGCAATGGCATGGCAATGGCATGGCAATGGCATGGCAATGGCATGGCAATGGCATGGCAATGGCATGGCAATGGCATAGAAATGGCAGGGCAATGGCATGGCAATGGCAGGGCAATGGCATGGCAATGGCACGGCAATGGCATGGCAATGGCATGGCAATGACATGGCAATGGCATGGCAATGGCATGGCAATGGCATGGCAATGGCGTGGCAATGGCATGGCAATGGCATGGCAATGGCATGGCAATGACATGGCAATGGCATGGCAATGGCATGGCAATGGCATGGCAATGGCATGGCAATGGCATGGCAATGGCAGGGCAATGGCATGGCAATGGCACGGCAATGGCATGGCAGTGGCATGGCAATGGCATGGCAATGGCATGGAAATGGCATGGCAATGGCAGGGCAATGGCATGGCAATGGCATGACAATGGCATGGCAATGGCATGGCAATGGCATGGCAATGGCATGGCAATGGCATGGCAATGGCATGGCAATGGCTTGGCAATGGCATGGCAATGGCATGGCAATGGCATGGCAATGGCATGGCAATGGCATGGCAATGGCATGGCAATGGCATGGCAATGGCATGGCAATGGCATGGCAATGGCATGGCAATGGCATGGCAATGGCATGGCAATGGCATGGCAATGGCATGGCAATGGCATGGCAATGGCATAGAAATGGCAGGGCAATGGCATGGCAATGGCAGGGCAATGGCATGGCAATGGCATGGCAATGGCATGGCAATGGCATGGCAATGGCATGGCAAT
>CALNHX010007847.1:0-68377 GCA_940337035.1 Agriotes lineatus | reverse complement strand
AGTGTGCTCTAAATAGCTACATACCCTTTCTCGGCATCAGCAGACCAGGTGAAAGACACCCTCAACAGCATGTCTCGCAGATGCCTGTCTTTGGTGGATAGATCTGGAATGAAAGCACTGTAGTACGTTGCTTTACCTAAGAAAAGCTGCAGTTTTTTTTTGGTGTTGTGGGTTTTGGAGCATCTTGTACTGCTTTGATGTGTTTATCAGACTTATACACTCCTTGTGCATCTATTTTGTTACCCAGAAATTTTACGGCAGGTGAAACAAAGACACACTTGGAGCGATTTAAGCAAAAACCTTGTGACCGCATTCTTTCCAAGGTTGCTTCGAGAGTCATCAATAGGTTGTCAAAGTTGTCCACATGTATCAGGATGTCGTCGAAAAAATTTAGCACATTAGGAACACCTTGCAAGACAGTTTTCATGTGACGTTGCCAAATAGCAGGAATATTTACTGCGCTCTATACTGCTCTGGTTGATCTGATAAAGCCATGTGTCGACGTATTTAATATTAAGGCTTTGTTGAATTCATCATCGACCTTCAGCTGTGTAAGCATCTCTAATGTCGAGATGACAAAAAACTGTGGCTTTCTTTATTTGGTTGAATAGGTGCTCAACTCTCAGAATGGGGTGTTCATCGATGATTGTTGTTGGGTCAAGTGTGGGCTTGTAGTTTCAGGTTATTCGAATTTTACCATTTTTCTTTGCCACAATATGGGTGGTTGATGCCCATTCAGAGTAAATCTACCCATTTATAAAATCCGGAAGCAATTTTAGCATCAATTTCTTTAGCATAGAGGCAGGGCCAGAGGAATTTCCCTGGCCTTTGCAAAGATGGGTGCTGCCCCTGGTTTTAGATGCAATGTAGCTAAACACATCATCTTAGCGTGAGAGAAGTTGATTAAGATGTTCTGATTGCCTGAGGGTTAGATCTGGAGTTGCCGTTGTTAGTAGGTTGACCTGATTTGATGCGAAGAAGAGTTCGACAAAATTAATTTTGTAGGTAAACTAATTAATCCATTCTCTGCTGAAGAGAGTGTCAAAGTCACTTTCTACAAAGTAGAGATTCAACTTACAAGAATTTCTTTCCAGGGTAACATTGACAGCTATGTGCCTGATACAATTGAATTTGTATCGTGTGTAACTTGCAAATGGTCTGTCTGTTTTCTGCAATCAAAAATTGATCTGCACCGAGATCATTTTTGGGTCGAGAAATTTCAATCGATAGTCCACTGGTGATGTAGGTGTGAGTGTTTAATTTTTTGCAAAGCTTTGGATCTACAAACCTTTGAAATGTGGCCTCTCTTTCCACACACTTGGCATTCGGCACTGGCTTGAAAGGTGATGACTGGCGCAGCCATTGCAGTTAGAAATTTGCATTAGAAATTTCTTGCTGGATTACTTCTTGACGTTGTGTTCGACTGACCTGTCTGCTTTTAACATGGGGTTGTGCATATTCCAATTTATTTATAGTCTCAGGAACTAGTAGTGAAGTCGATGTCTTTACTGCCACGGCGGTGTTACATGTCACCTCCAGTGGGTGCGATTTCATATGCTGCGATGAAAGTCTCTGGTTTTTTAAAGTAATTTCATTGCAGGTATCACGTGGTTTAAGCCCATGGAGCATTTGTTCAATTAACATTTATTGTAAAAATTTTCCATACTCCAGTATGCAGCACCTTACTTGAGACATGGAGCAAAATTGACAACAGTTTCGTCTTTCTCTTGTGCAATCTGACGAAATCTTATACTTTTGGCGTAATTGTTTTTAACTTGATCAAAATGGCTTATTAGTTTGACTTTGATGCGAGCATAACAACTTTCCTCCGGTGCCTGTGAACTAATGAGGATCTTGGGTGCATTATTCAACTCTGGTCCCATGTATATACACGAGCGTAATGATGATGTTCTGTATCAGCAATCTTGTTTAACTGGAGAGCCCAATCAAAGCGTTTGACATAATCGTCTACCGTAGTTGGTTCAGAGGCTTTGTACTCACTCATAGAAAATTATGGTGTTTTCGTAGCAGGAGCTTGTTGTCTGTGTTGCATCAGTAATCGCTTTCTGAATAGCAGTTGCAAAGATGCCCGCAAAGGACTCGAACATCTCAGGTGTGACAGACATCTTCTGTAATCCCACTTCTAACACCACTGTTGTATCTTATATGTAACACAATGTTTTAATTAGAGGATATTATTATAAGGATATTATTATAGATATTGTTTGTAGTTTTATTCACTATTCAAAACCATTTCTCTGGAATTCCCAATTGACAATTACAAAAAATAATATCAAAACAAAAACTACCAATTAAAAACACTGCTGGTTGTGTTTTAAACATAACAGCTAATTCACTCAGAATAAATAGACTAAATTTAGTTGGAACATTGAGAAATAATTTTACTTATACAATAATTCTACCTAAGCTCATGTTGATCAAATGAATCAAATGGTGACCGAATATATCACCAAACAACGAAAAAATCACTGGCCACTTTATTTGATTAGATTAGATTTATGTTCCACGACTGCCTTTTGGTGGCATGCGCACGTCAGCCCTTTGGGCTTTTTGTACTGTAGGGAGTTTTCAAGTTAGCAGGCCGACATCCGTATCTTTTACTAGACTTGCAAATGTCCCTTACTAGCTTGCGGATGTCTTTTACGCTCTAATACCTACTGGGCATTCAAAGAGGATATGATAGGATGTTTCATCATCCTCTTGGCATAGTCTGCAAACAAGTTCATCTCTAGGGTCAGGTGGGCCACGTTGGGACAAAATTTACAAAAATTTTTTTTAAAATTTTGTTGACTGAGATATACGCTTAAATTTTTTACCACATGTTCAACATATCTTTTTTAAACTAATGGTAAATTGGGAACTTTCTAGCTTTTGTCTAACTATGTTCTATATATATTTTTGTAAAATACTGCACCATGTCTCATTGTGGCCCATGAGTGGGCCTCCACGAGACAGTTGTTTATTTATGAAAAATAGTAACAATGTACTATAAACAAGATATATTTATTGTACTATATTAAATACATTATACCGAGTGTTTGACTTAAGGTGCAAACATAAGGAAATTGCATGGGAAATCGTATATATGCAGATTCCTGCTTGCCGCTCGAATTGATAGGATTTATAGTGATATCATTCGAAAGAGAAAAAAAATGCTCTTAATTTGATTCTACTTTACTTGAATTTGTTGTTTATTTCAGACAGAAATAGCTTAAAAACTGTAATAAATAGTTTACACCACCTTGGGACATGTCTCATGGTGGCCCAAAACTTTTGTCTCAAGGTAGCCCTTTTGATCAGTAATTAAAATGACATTGTCATTTTGGTGCTGACTTCAAAATATACTTTGAACTAATGAGATTTGACAAGCAAGTATTAAGCAAATAAGGATAAATTAAAACATTTTGGAAAAAGTAACTCCTACTAACATTTGAGCTAGGTTGAAGTCGGCACGTGCAAATACTTTAGGGTTGCAAAAACCGGAAAGAGGTCACAAAACTTTAAATTTTCAATTTTTGGTTTCCACACTCTGTTAATCAACGTGTCACACCAAAATGCAATAGCTTCTAATGTATCGCCTTTCTAAAAGCGCCAAATTTAAAATTATCGTATGAGTCTCAAGGTGCACTTGTCTCAACGTGGCCCACCCGACCCTATAGATATTGATCCTGTGCATAAATTCTCTGAATGCTCCAGTGCCTGTTAGTAGACTGACTAGTTGCTTAATTCTAGTTCTGTTCAGTCTCAACAGGGTTTTCGTTGTTTGTGGATTCGAAGTTTTTAGCAATCTTTTGCAGTGTCTTGCTTGATTGTAATTTCTCCACCTTAGTTGGTGTGCGGTATTGACCCATTCATTAATGGCTGAGTGGGCCACCCTACATATGAGCCATCCTGTATGTCCCACCAGGTAAGTCCCTATATGAACTTCTACTTTGCGTGGGTATTATCGAGTCTTACGCTCTCCGTTTAGGTAGAATTAATTTAGTTATTAAGTGCCCTGGAGACAGATACAGTATGTCTCGATTGAGCAGCTTCTTTTCTATGCTGATGTTTGCGCATACGTTATAAGCTTGTACTTCAGCCTGAAAGATGTTACAAAACTTTCCTAGACTGACTTTTTTGTTGGTTCTGGGATTGGTACTGTACACACCGGAGCATCTACCCCCTTCAAACTTAGATCGATCAGTGTAAAAAATGATGTTCTTATTTGTTGGGGTTGGTAGTTGGTCCGGATTCCAACTTATGTGTACACTAAAGTTCTTTTCAAAGTCATAGGCTTTGATTATAAGATCAGAACCCATTTCTAATATTGGGTTGTTGATGTGTGACATGATCTTGCCATGTCTTATATTATTAGCTGTGGTCATCCAGTGACCAGTACTTTGTAATCTGTAGGCTGCCATTCTGGCTTCACCTTCCAAGAAGATGTGCAGAGGTGGCAGATTTAAGATAGCATTCAGTGCTTGTCCTAAGGTGCCTTTAAAGGGCTACAGTGATGCGATTTTGTGGATCGCAGTTGCTGCACTGGCCTCTAAGTTTTTTATAACGTTTTGGATGTTACCTGCTTGGCAGCTTACATAATTTTTACAGAAAAAATCCACAAGTTTCTGTAAAAACTGATCATCGTAGTAGATTATTTCTAAAAAATTTAGGAAAACACTACTGTCTACCAGATATAATAAAATGAAGCCAAGAACCGCTTGTCACATGGTATTATTTCACAAAAAGAGCAATGGAAAATATTCTTGGCGTCAAAATAGCCACCATACGTAACCCACCCTCATCGTCTAGCTCCAGCCAAGAAGATGACAACACTGGTGCTTGAAGTTTACAAGCTATGTTGTTACGTGTAATAACACAGATAAAAAAAAGAAAAGGAGATAAGGAGAACATGTAAGAGCTGCTATAAGTGCAAAAATCTTGTATGCAACGAACACACGAACTGAGCTCCTACAGTGTGCAATGAAGATAAGACCAAAATTTTATAACGTGTTTATATCAATATACAGGATATCCCAAAAAGGATGGGACACAGATTAATCATAGATTGCTTACATTATAATAAATCGATTTAACCTAATATACCTTAGTTCAAAGTCCCTTCAGTAAGAAGTTATAGGGCCTTGAAGTTAAATTTTTGATTCTTTTGTTAATTTTCACAAATGTAGAGACGTTGATTTGAATTTTGGTGTACAAGCTTACTATTATGTACTGCAGTAATAAAAAAAATCATGAACTAGATTGGACTGTAAGAGGCACTTTACCTATCTTTCAAAATTTTTTAGCTCTAACTTTGTTATCTGTAACATTTTCTAAAATGTTAGGTTATTATCTGGAAGAGAATTAAAATGCACAAAAATAATGTACTCTTAGTTCTTACGCCTAAAAGCAACCGTTTACCTTAAAATGCCCATCAAAGGTTTTTGGTTGTCATTAAGACGTGCAATTATCAAGTAGCCATGATCACAAAAACAATTGTCATCTAGTAAACAACAATGATAAATCAATTAATGACACCAGTGACATAAAAATTTGTTCTTTTATGTTTAAGAAAATGCCGCGACATAACGAATTCTCCAATGCTGTTATGTTCGTTATGTCGCCTCATTTTTGTAAGCACAAAAGACAAAAAATGATGTCACCTGCATCATTAATTGATTTCTTGTTCAATCATTACCCATTGTTTTTGTGATCATGGCTACTTGATAATTGTATGTCTTAATGACAACCAAAAACATTGGTGGACATTTTAAAGTAAACGGTTCTTTTTACACTTAAGAACTAACAGTACATTATTTTTGTGCAATTTAATTCTCTTTCGAGTTCGAATTTAGCTTTTGTGGTGTCCAGATGTGTCCGTAACTGTGCGGTTTGGTGATAACCAGTCGTCTGTGTGATATCGGCAAGTTATTTCAAATTTGCATTTCTTAAAATTTGCTTAATCTATAAATAGTTTACTGCTTCCTATCAATTAATTTCTACCAGTAATCCCGGTCCGTATCCCTTACAAACACATTACAACCAACTGTTTAAATGTCCAATACGGCAGCAAGCAACACCCATAGCCAAAGGGGCTCCTTTGCAATCGCTCCTAATAATGCAACTTTCAATCCTAATCGTAATGAATCGTACTCCAGTGTGGCATCAACTGCAGCACCCAACAAATTCACATTTCAGTACCCAAAGAAAGAGCAAGCAATAATATTAAATTCCGTTGAAGGTTTACAACTTAAGGAATACATGTATGCTATTATAAATGAAGTCAAACCAAAAAACATTATTACTGCCTTGCGTCTCTCAAATGGAAGGATATGTATACAGGGTGTTGAAAAACAGGGTAAAATATTTTACCCACTCATAGATCTCATCAATACAAACAAAAATGTCCTAATAAACATGGGTCCAGAAATGCTTCGTTTTAGAGTTTATAACTTTATGAGGTATCTTTTGAATCTATTGCAATTGATGTAGTAATTCCAGGGGCCTGCCCAGGAGGGCATAACGATTAGGTTTTTGCTCAAAAAAATAACTCCCACGAAATTTTTTGCAATTTTTATATATTTTTTTAATAAAGCAACTAAAAATGCAACTTGTTTGTCTCCTGATATTTTTTCAGATCTCGCTTCGTTTTCAAGAAAAAAATTAAAGCCCATATTTTTGCACGTCTCTGAACCCGTTAAAACAAAAACTAAAATGCTTCAGTATCTAAAAACCCCTTAACCGATTTTAGTGAAACTTTGAAGGTTTACTAGCGCTATTAATGATCATGTTTTGGCACACTTAGTTTTAAATGATTTATTCCAGGGGCGGCTAGATTTTTTTTAAAACTTTAACACTGTTTCTCCGAAACGTAGCATTTCCGGACCCATGTTTATTAGGACTTTTTTGTTTGTGTTGATGAGATCTATGAGTGGGTAAAATATTTTACCCTTTTTTTAAGACCCTGTATATCTAACAAGTAACGCTTTAGTAAACAAATTTACAGAAATACAAGCTGCAATCAACATATCAGAACATGATATCACCGCTTTCAAAACTAATAATTTCTAACATGTGTCCTTCAATACCACATGAAGTTATAGAAAAATCACTAACAGATATAGGAATTAAATTAACTTCTTTGGTAAATTTTATCAGAGCAGGTTTGCAAGAAGTAGGCTACCTACATGCATATAATAAGCTTCCGACATTCAGTATTTTTTATGTCAAACACTAACGTTCTCTTGCCAAATGCGTTACTAATTCAATATCAAGGTGACATATATCTAATCTTTCTACAACTTGATGACATGAAATGTTTTCTTTGCAAACAAAACGGTCAATGCTCTATTAATTGCCATTCTAATCTAACCGTTAATCTGAATGAGATCACAAATAAACGAGCTCTACCAACAAGTGCCGAATCTTCATCTATCATAACTCACTCAAGGATCATGGACGACTCTGTTACTCGGAATGATCCACATTTACAAAGTAAAGTAACACAAAAATTACCAAATCAAAATCAAACCCCTAACGACCTTTTTTGAAAACCTCCAAAAAAGAAGCGGACCCAGAGGGAAAATCAGACTACATTAGTTGAAATATTACTACCAATTGAAAAAACTTTAACTGAAAATCTTCAACAATATAGTTTTACTTATGAAAAATTTAGAAAATTTTATGATGATGAGTTCTCGGCGAGAAATTCACTAAAAGTAGCAAAAAAAATACACCTCTGATATTGAGAGTCTAATTGCTACAGTAAAAGACATGCACAGTTTATTACACCACCAAAAAGTAAAATCTCGTTTTACAAGAATAGCATCTAATCTACAAAAATGTGTACTTATTACAAGAAAACTATCCAGATGATCACCCGTTTTCTACTATCCCCTACACAAACGTCAAATTTCGACAAATCACTGAAAATAACTTTCTTCCAGTCTTCACAAGTCCAATTTAATTTAGATTTTGCCCCATTTAAGCGGCTTTGTTTCTGAACAGCAGTTAATAGAGGTTTTTCTTTGGCCTAAATAATGTTTTACGTAAATAATTCACTTTCGTTGGTATGCAATTTTAAATACTTTTTAAAATCCAAGCCCAGTTTCATGTATATGTTTCCGACAACACTCTCGAGACACATTAAGACCATTGCACTGATTCCAAAAGGCTGTAATTTCCCTTACAGTGCTTCTTCTAGTTTTTTTTGCAAATTTTTACCTAATTTCTTGCGCATTGTGCCGTTATAATCTTAGGTCTACCAGTACTTTTTCCTTTAATTTCGATGGTTCCCGTTTCTCTGTAGTGTTTGACAATATTTCCCACTGAAGATTTTGCCATTCTCAAATCAGTGGCTATTTGCCCTAATAATTTTCTTTGACAAGACTGTGACACAATAATTTCGCGGAATTTTGAAAAAAGGTTCACACTGCTTTTTGCTTATAAGTTAACAATATGTTACCAACAACGATGCTGTTCAATTTTGTTTTCCATGATTACTTGATAAAAAATTTTCACCGGCCCAACATTTAGTTGTCAGCGAAAATCGTATATTTTCGCAATTTCAGTTAAAAATAGAAATAAAACACAAAATATTGCCAACCATAAATAGATGTTGTAAAAGATACTTCCTTCGATTTTATAACTAGCCGCAAAATATTTAAAAGTATCTTTAAAAAATGCTGAAGTTTTTTAAGAAGTCTTAATCGTCCCAACATTGTTAGGGCTCGTAGGACTATAAATACAGGCATTTAGTTGAAATCAAGTATAAACATTAAAAATCATTAAAAACACTAAGATATGTTATTGCAGTTCGATCGGAGTACCGGAAGTAATACTTTACCGGAACAGGTACGAGCCCTAACCATTATATGTTCGGACACTGACTTATTATACGCAAATATCCCTGTAAATTTGCAATACTTCTAGGTTAATGCAACTAAATAATTTTTAAAGATTTATATTCATAACAAATATTTTACATATTGCTTAATTTTTAATGAAATTAACAACTTTGCAAAAAATATTATTAATAAAAAAATGCATTGTTCATTGACCACTAAATATTCGGACATTTAATATCCCTGCAAAACTAGTGTGGTGTGACATTACCTTTAGCCTTAATAACTGCTTTAATCCTACTAGGCATACTTATAATTAATGATTCACAGTCCGTTGGAGTAAACGAGTTCCAAATTTCTAGAAGTTTGGCCCTCAAATCAGGTAAAGTCTGCTGGGGACGGTTTCTTAAACACCTTTTCATCTTATGCCATAACGTTTCAATTATGTTGAGGTCGGGGCTACTAGAAGGCCAATCTAAAACCCTTATAATGTGGTTCTCAAACCACAGTTTTGTAGTTTTTGCCGTGTGGCAAGACGCACCATCCTGTTGGAATATGAAATCCTGATCAGGGTGCAACATTTCAACACTTGGTAATAAGCTTCTCTCCAAAATCTCCTGGTATTTTACCGAATTGACGATACCAGTTATGAACTCCATACTTCCCACTCCTTTGCCTGACATGCAACCCCAAATCAGGATTCCTTGTGGAAATTTTACAGTCCTTTTTAGACAGTGTTTGTGGAATGCTTCTTTTTTTTGTACGAATTACTATCTTACGAGAGTCTCCAACACAAATGTCAAATTTAGATTCGTCGCTAAAAATTACTTTGCTCCAATCCTCGACTGTCGTTGTGAACGTTCCTTCTGTTTCGCCCAAGCTAAGCGCTTCTTTGTCTGGACTTCTGTTAGTAGAGGTTTTTCTTTAGCCTAGAGTTTTTATTTATTAAATTAATTGTCACATCCTTAAAATGATACCTACAGTATAAAATTTCAAACCAGACTTACGAATCCATTTTCTCCAACATTCTCTGCCAACATTTACATTCGTTTCTTGATTCCAGCGAGCTGTAATTTTACGTAAAGTGCTTCGTCGTCCACTTTTACAAATTTTAATAAATTGTCTCTGCATTCGAGGTGTTACTAACCTCGGACGCCCAAAAGATTTGCCTCCAACGTCAATATTTTCTGTATTTCCATATCTTTTTATTATGTCTGCAATCGTGGACTTCGCCATTCCAAAATCTTCGGCAAATTTTCTGATTGACTTTCCTTTCGCGTATTCGCGAATAATTATTTCACGTAACTTTAGAGGTGTTGCTATTCCTCATACCATTATTTTACCTTAATGTTACACAAATTCAGTCATGAACTGTGCACTTGACACTTACAGTGACATAATATTGAAAACAAGTGACAGGCATTTGTTTAAATCACAACAAACTGCTTTGCGTCCGAACATTTAGTTGTCGGTTTAGTTTTGCATTCTATACTATTTATATTTCTAAAGATTTTCACTTACATAAATAATTATAATAAATGAGTAAAATCTACATTATTCAAATGTACCTTTAAAAAATATTTGACCAAGATTAAATAAAAACAAGTAGCGTGAAATGATTGAAGCATTTATTTTAAATAAGCAAGGGTCCCAACATATAGTAGTTAGGGCTCATAATTGTAGTGTTTCATATAAACTAGAGTTATAAATAAAGATATGTATTTGATATTAGGTACATGCATCAGAAATCTTTAAAAACATAATGATATGTAATTTCACTGTCATTGGAGTACCAAAAGTAATACTTTACCTGAACTGGTTACCTTATTTTTCAGTGTAAACTAAGACTTTAAATAGAGATATTTCGTTGAAATCAAGCTCAAACATTAGAAATCGTAAAAACCGCTAGGATATGTAATTTTACTGTGATCAAAGTACCGAAAGTAGCACTCTACTTGAATAAGTTACTGTAATTTTTCGTGTAAACTAACACTTTAAATACAGATATTTAGTTGAAATCAAGTGCAAACATTAGAAACAATAAAAAACGTTAAGATATGTAATTTCATTGCGATCGGAGTACCGGAAGTGGTAATTTACTTGAACAAGGATATGAGAATGTTGAGTGACAACACTCCAAATTTTTATTTGTTAGGATATAGGGTCTTAGCTGATTTGAGATTCTTGATTCTTTCAGATCTAGTTTCCTAAAAGTTTTCATCAAGAGTAAATAAATTCATTAAACAAAATATTGAAAAAATCAAAAAGAAATCAAACTGCCGGATGTTTGACAGGGTCAAAACATCCAGATATTAATTTAGAAAATGAAACAGATTCATTGAAACTCTTTTCCTCAGATTTTTCTGTTGATTCATTGTTGTGCTGTGTTAACCTTATACAGTGTGTCCCATGATTGATGTTACAAGAGGTGAGATGGACTAAAAATTTTTGAATTTTATTTTAAGATTGTTTGATTAGGTCCGGCTTGGTCTGAAGAGAATTTGAACAATATTTTCAGTTTTTGAAAAAACAAGTTGGCCTTGACAGTAAAGCAAAAACTATTTCCTTTTAAGGTAAACTATCTTTTTTGTTCATGATACGGCAACATTTTACCAAAAAAAGTTGTTCAGAATGATAAATTATGATCCTATACAAAATTTTAGGAAGATCTACCTTCTTAGATTAATCCGTTATTTTTAGCTAAACTAATATTTTTGTTTATAATACGGCAAAATTTTACTAAGAAACGTTGTTCAGAATGGAAATTTATGGCCCTATACAAAATTTCAGGAAGTTCTACCTACTTAGATCAAACCGTCATTTTTAATAAATATAATTTTAACAGTTTAATTTAAGTACGTAGATCTTCCTGAAATTTTGTATTGGGCCATAATTTATCATTCTGAACAGCTTTTCTTGGTAAAATTTTGCTGTATCATGAACAGAAAGGGTACTTTACCTGAAAAGAAAATAGTTCTTGCTTCACTCTTAAGGCCGACTTGTTTTTTCAAAAACTGAAAATATTCTTCAAATTTTATTCAGACCAAGCAGGACCTAATCCCACAATCTTAAAGTAAAATTCAAAAATGTTTAGTCCATCACACCTCTTGTAACATCAATCCTGGGACACACTGTATATGTACCAACTTGTTTATAAACTTTTTATTCTTCATACTTTTTACATGCTTATATTTTTATTTATAGTAAGAGGTGTTAGTTTAAATATTTCTGTTGGCACGATGATCACGCCATAACCCGAAAGAACCTACTAATATGGACAACGGCCGTGAAAGTCTACATTTAATTATTATGTACATTACTTAATCGTATTAAAGTTTTTGCTAAACACAAAGCTAAACAGAAATTTTTGTGAGAAATTGCATGTTCTAGTTACTCCTTCAAGAATTCCACAGAAAACATTAAAAATTAAATCGATGCAGCTGTTGAAATGTCTATATGGGGGGTAGCTTTTATGCTGCGCAGTGATAAGCTTTATATCTTTTAATACTGATTATTACTTCCTGACTATATATGTTGCAGTAGTTAATACAGGATTAGACATAGCAGCATTATCATCTTTAACAGTAAATATCTGTTGAACAAAACATAATACAATTTTTATTTTTATCATAAATTATTCTGTAGGTACACATTTGGATTTTATGACATAAGGATAGAATCTTTCAAATGACTACCATTTTCTGCAGTGCAAGGTTGAAGACGTTGAGGAAAAATTGCCATGAGTCGTCGTAACGTTTCCTCGCGGATAGCTTCAACGTCAGCAGTAATGTGGTTTTTTAACTTTTTTAAATAGGTAAATAGATACGGAAAAAACTTTTTCTTTAAGTTACCCCCAGAGAAAATTATCTGCAGCTATCAAGTCTGGACTGCACGCTGCCCAAGGAATGTCAGCGAAACGAGAAATCAAACTTCCAGGAAACATGTTACATACAGTTTCTAACAATCGGCGGATGGTATGAGCAGATGTAACTCTGGTTCCAGAAAATTTATCAACATCTCTACAAAACACTCTGAATTTACCGTTACTGATCAACCATTATTATCTTCAAAAAAGTAAGGTCTGCTGATTCCCACTGACACAATAGCACACCAAACAATCACCTTTGGACGGTGCAGTGCTTTTTCATGAACTTCCTTAGAATTTGTATCAGACCAATAGGGATAATTCTGCTTATTGACAAATTCGATAAATGAAATTTCCTGATCCATCTGCAAATGGTCAGTCGAGATGGTGCATCCCCTCTACTCCTGTTTCCAAATTCCATACGAAACGCACGTTGTACTGCAGTAATTGACTACAAATTTCTCGACAACAATAATTCTTGCTTGCAAAGGCCAGCGTTACATCTTTGAACTTTCACTACTGACATACCAAATCCCAAGGTATGGAGAACAATTTATGATAAGAATTAAAAATGTATTATGTTTTGTTTAAAAATATTTCTATAAGAAGGTAACATTGTTATGCCGAACCCTATATAATGCAATCAACTTAGTTGGTTACTATTTTTTTTAATAATAAATATATTTTTATTACGTTATAAAAAGATTAATAAATACTTATAATAGTAATTATAAATAACAGCTTACTATGCCAAAACTGTTATTGAATTAAGTAATATGTGCAAAAACAATTTTTAAAGTATTACTTAATCGAAGTACGATTGAGTCTGTCATTTGTTTTCAGAGTAAACAGTTACCACCTTAGGTAATGAACAACTGTGAGAATTGGATGATATCATTCTTGAGATAGAAGAGCTCAACGTTTAACCCAACTTCATAAGGGGCTCACATGTTATTGTTTTTTATTCTTGACAACGCCCTTTATGAAACTGGGCAAAATATTGAATTCTTCTCAACAATCAATGACACAATCGAATCTCGTTACTTTTTCGTTATATAATGACAATAGCAATGGAATCCTCTAAAATCAATTACGAGCTACTATTTCACAGCATACGTAGTTGGAAAATCTTATATTAATGGAAAGCTTAATTGGGTATGAATTATAATAAATAATAGTGTGAAAATAGTTTTGTCTAAACAACACATAATGAAAAAGTAAATGTATTTTTTTTTATTTTCTGGGGATATATTCAAATATAAAAAAAAATTACCAGGCAATTGGGGTTGTTGTTTTAAGCACAAATGCATATGAACATATATCCTACATTCGTTACTTCTGGAGCTACAGAACTTTAAAGATCTATAATTTTTAATAATTAAAACTAAAAATTCAAGTAGTATAACCCTAGACATAAACAGTAACTATTACTTTTTTAATAATCTAACTTACTTGTTTTAATTCCTGTCATCTCGCTGGGAACATATGGCATCAAGAAAGCAGCCATAGAGTGTTATTTTTGCTAGTAACACGGTAATTTCCCTACTCCAACATCTCTGCCAGAGTTAATATCTGAACATCTGCTACTAGGTGGTCTGGACTGATGGTTGCTGCAAAAAGCGTCTCTCTGTTCTGGTAACAGCAACATGTTTGGTATTAGGTCCTATCTTCAGTTGACATTTACGTCAGCTTATACCAAGATCTGTGGGAAAAAATTGTCGTTTATATGATCAAATCGTGACTGCCACAGAAGTGGTTTTTTTTCTGTACCCACCTTGACCTCCAACCATGACGATATCGTTTCGATCTTAAAGCACGCCGTGGCACTACTTTTCTCTCAAAACCTACTCGTGACCAGGATGTTGACATGGTAGTGTGGTGGCCCTGTTGCACTTAGCTTGGCCAAATAGAGCAGCGCAAACAGTTGAAGGATTTGAACTATCTAGAGTCACAAGACGGATTTTCCTGCAATAAGAACGTCAAGAGTGAATTTAAATGTTACTTTTAACAAAACTCATTTAATGTAGGTGCATACAATCCGCCATGATACTAATTTTTTGAGCGATAACATATTTCAAAAGAAAAGTTGCAGAAAATATTGCCTCCTCTAGGAGGAGTTTTTTTGAATGTTTATTTTGTTAATTTTTTTTAATGTTATTATTGACGATATTGCCAATAATGCTATAAGACATTTTTCAGTAAAAAACATCAAAAACTGAAACGATTAATTTAAATTATATTTTTAATACAAATTTAGCAATTACCCTTGTTGGCGAAAAACAAAATGGCAAACACCGATCACTACGCACGTGATATATGGTGGGAATGCAAAGTAATGCAAAATTCGAATAATTCGCAAGTACCTACTGAAACCATTCATAATAAAAATGTTCACTATACGAATGAAATGACAAAACGCACTGTCAACAACTAGGGAACTGCACGAAGACCATTTAAAATAAACTTTTATTCCATCACCAACTTAACGAACTCCGCTAGATACCAGATCATATGATTGCCTTATGCAATCTGTTTTACCGACTTGCATAAAAATCAACGCGCGACATTTAAATTCAGTTGATTCGAATGCTTGACAGATATTGTTATAGCAGTGCGATTTGTGTTACGGAAAGGGTTTATGATTGCAATACATGATTTCACCTATATACAATCTCAGTATATACAGTGTCCGCCAAAAAGTCGGCATAACATTGAAAAAACAAATTATATTTAAAATATACTTTTTACGTCATTAATTTGTGCTTGTCTACAAACCTATTTAGCCCCTATCATATATACCGAGTATTTTTTACTTATTTATAAAATGGAGTTTTTCGAAATTGTCAAAATCCGAAGTGTTATTTTTCGAAAACTAAGTAAGGTTTCAATGAGATTTTTTTAGAGTGTGTTATTTTTAGCTAATTGAATAATCTCAAGGCCAGAAAACTTCCAATTTTTTAACTTTAGCTAAAAATAAATTTTTTAATTTTTTAAATATTTTTCAAAATTTCACATACCAAGACGTAATATTAAAGTTCAATTTTTTTATGTGAATACTTTAAAGATTTGTAATTGAGAAAAATAATATAAAATGTTAATTACTTTTTTAGATTTTTTATTATTTACCGAAAAGTAGTGTGTTTGCATAATTTTTAGTTTTTTTATGCAAGGCGCTTTTTAGGAGAAATATTCAAATCTAATTAATATCTATTTAAATAGCTTCTAAAAACTCTAATCTAGCCCTGTTAATAGATTATTGTGAAAAAACTCCCGTAAATTTTCTTTTAAAGTTGTCTAAATTAGCAGATTCTTTTTAATCCAATTTACATGTTCTAAAAATTATGCAAACATACTACCTTTCGGCAAATAATAAAAAATCTAAAAAGCTTATAAAAATTTTGTATTTTTTCCAATTATAACTTTTTAAAGTATTCACATAAAAAGGTATGTGAAATTTTGAAAAATATTTAAAAAATTGAAAAATTAATTTTTAGCCAAAGTTAAAAAATATGGGTTTTTGGGCTTGAGATTGTTCATCTAGCTGAAAATAACACACTCTGAAAACTCTAATTAAAATCTTACTTAATTTCCGAAAAATAGCACTTTTCGGATTTTGACAATTTCTAAATAAGTAAAAATCACCTGGTGTATATGAAGGGACTAAATGGGTTTTTAGACAAGCACAAATTATTGAAGTAAAAAGTTTTTTGAAAAATAAAAAATAAAAAAAAATCCCAAACTATGTCTACTTTTTGGCGGACATTGTATAATAGACATTTCATGTAATACATGTAGGTATTCAAAATAAATGATAGATTTTTACCCCTATGGAGCGCCTGCGGGCCGCATGATATTCTATTTTACAAATATAAACCTGAGAAGCGAGCTGCAGGCAGACGATTGGTGAACTAACAACTAATGATTCGTTTTTTGGCGAACTGAAACCTAGCCAAAATAGTTATTCATGTATCAAGGGCTAAAACATGAGTTTTTGGCCCACAGCGTACAAGTTATAGCACAAGGTGCGGACAGCCGATTGATATACCATGAGAACGGCCAAAGACAGATTATGCATACAGTTGCATACAAATGCATTATGTATACAAAAGTTTGTTTGATCGAAATTTAAATTAAAGAGGAAAACCAGATTAGGTATATAATACCGCTTTCAATATCTTAGAGCGAGTAATGTGTCACTTCATAGCCCAAAAACCATAAAGTACTTACCTTACGGCGCTACGCGATACTAAGCTGGCCGTAAATTACTTTACCGTCCACTCCGCGTCTTATTTGTAAGATTGACAAGGTTGTTAAATTTCATAAAAATTATAATTCTGGATTTAATTGTGACTATTCCTGTCTGTGTATAAAACATTGTATGCACTTCGTGTGTAACCAGCGTTTATGGTTTTTGTGGTGTTAGATCCCGCGGATACGCCTTGGGCTCTAATTTTCACGCTGCGGACTATAAACGCCTTCTTACGCTCTTGGTATAATATAACTATTTCGCACGGTGACGTAATTTTAGCAGGCAACAAAATTATTGTCCCAGGGAGAAAAAGACTTGCTTTACGCCTGAAAACGAAGTCTAAAAAACATCTGCTATTAATAAATCGAACATAAAATCCATTTGAGAACGCAAAAAGATTTTTCATTCAAGATACAATTTTTTTTTTGTAAAAGTGCATTAATGTTAAGCAAAAATGATATAAAAATTATGGAACTGTCAACATGAATTTATTTCACAGTTTATGAATAAGTAATTGTAAAATTTATGTCATTGTGACATTAGAACTCTTAATTTACATACTGTAAGATGTTCGTGGACCCAAAGTATTTTTTTGTGGAACTGCTGAAAACTTGATTTTTGCCGACGTAATTACGGCTTGACTACAAAATTGCAACCAATGGACCAGGGTACAATAAAAAATATAAAAGTTCGTTACAGCAAGCGCACTTTGACGAAACTTTTATCGGCGTTAAAAGAAAATCGATCTCTCAAACGTTTAATTTCACTGCGAGACTATATAACAGAAATTGACAAGGTATGGAAACACGACGGTTCTTGAACGACGACAGAGAGAATTGCTTTAAGAAAGCTGGCTTTGTAGAAGACACCAATGATTGGAATGAAGACATCATCGTTTTGGTAGATTTTTAAGCCTATGTCACACCATTACTTTAACAAACTAAACTGATCAATTTGTTTTAATGACGTGACATGACGTCACTGTTGTAGTTTAGTCAAACTTTACTAACTTTAGAGGTGTGTTTCTATTTTCTGTCAGTCTGTTTGATGCAAGTTCTATTCTGATTGGCTAAAATTTGAATTCAACAGAAAGGCGCGAAATATACCGAAAGCTTGAACTTGGTTGGTAAACTATAAACTCGAATATTTAATACCCGTTTTTCGCTTTATTTAATTTTAAGCTGTGTATTCAACGTAGTAACTTCGTGTTCGTATATTTAATTAACAATAGTAACTATCCTTAATGCACCCTTAACTGTTTTATTAGTAGTCTTCAAACAGCGGCGCAAGAACTACTATAATTTTTTTTGAGTGATTTAACATAACTAAGTTTTATGTTCGACTGTTCCATAAGCAGTTTATTATAGATTATAGTATTATGTAGCCTCCATGAAGTGCCGCTTCAGTCCATAGAGTAAAGTAAAACGGCAGCCTGTCAATACCCAATAGTTATTATCAAAATAAATATAATTTTATTCAAATCAGAAAGGGAGATTATATTAATTGAAAACTTTGCACGATACCCTACAATTGTTATCTGAACAATTTTATATATCTGGAATAACAAAGTCGCTGGAAGCTGTAAAAATTTGAGGAAACACTTTGTACATACACTTCTGGTTGTTATTTTTGCAATGAGGTTAGATTTAATGTTGACTGCTTGATAACCTAATTATTTTAAACTAGCAACCAGTGAGACAAATGTCTCATTTAATAAAACAAAAAAGACCGTTTTTCAAATAGAACGCGTATTAAATAAAAACAATATTTTTTAAAATATTTTATTTTCTCGAAAACCGAAAGTGTCACGTCACTGAAATTCGGTTCCGGGCCTGACATGACCATTCCAAACATATAACTTTAATAACTTTTTTCTCTATCTCTTACCGTTTGGCTGCTGAAACAGCGTCGCTGACGGAGCAGCGTCCCGGACGGACGGAAATCACGTGATTTCTCGAAAACCGGAAGTGTCACGTGACTGAAATTCGGTTCCTGACCTGACATGACCATTCCAAACATATAACTCTAATAACTTTTTTCTCTTCTTACGGTTTGGCTGCTGAAACAGCGTCCCGGACAAGTCTTTTATACAGGGTGTTCGGATAATAGGGAACCGTACATTGATGTTGAGTTCTACGCATTAAAATAATAAAAAAAACTTCATATGCAGTATTGTCCGAAAATCGTTATTGGCGTAGATACCGACCCTTAAAGTTTAACTTTTTTTTTTTAATTTTTATTTATTTTTTATAACTGAAAAAAACAATAATAAGTGCAGGTAAACAACTCGACAACAAACAAACAAAAATTGCATTTTTGTTATCAAGGCTAATCAGATAATAACCCTGAAAAGAAAAGCCTTCAAACTTTAGATAGAATTTCTAACCAAACGGTTTATGTTACGCATACCAAACAAGAGTACATTAATTTTGAATTTTTTTATTCCCTACAAGATGCCGTATCTAGATCGGAGGTATGTCTTCAGATATAAAAGTGATGAGTAAAAAGAGAATATGGTTTTAGGTTAACTGCCAGTTCAAAATACATGTTATCGATTATTTTTATTTTTGTTTGTGAGATTTTCAATAAAGAGCACGTACACCAAGTTTAAAGTAGTTATCTACTCAGTTATAAAAAATAAATAAAAAATTTTTAAAAAAAAGTTAAACTTTAAAGGTCGGTATCTACGCCAATAACGATTTTCGGACAATACTGCATATGAAGTTTTTTTATTATTTTAATGCGTAGAACTCACCATCAATGTATGGTTCCCTATTATCCGAACACCCTGTATATATGGATTGCAGTTCTGAAAAATTTTCCTTATTGCAATATCTAACCAAAATATAAAATCACATTTCAACTTTATAATAGCCGCAATTTAAAACAATGAAATGTCAAGCTGTCGATATGAAACTTAATCTCACCGCAAAAATAATAACCAGAAGTTTATGTACCAACACAATGCAGCCTAGTGACAATGCTTATTGTCAATGGTTTCCCTAGAATTTCAGCATTTGCACTTCCATCTAAAAGAAAAATGGACTATATTGAATCCTCCGCTGTCGACCTAAAAATAAAAACGTGTTTAACCCTCCAGTACCCGTTCAAAATTCTAAGACATCAGTACCCGCTCCGGTCTCGCAGTCCGACACCCCTCTGCCACCTCCATAAAAATAACGAGATATCTTATGGCATTAGTTTCTTGTTCACTAACGTCTTCATAATCAGATATTTTCTGTTCAGTGTCACTGTTCATTTCCCTAGTTTCCAATAAATTATCTTCGTCAGACGATGGCACATCATCATAAAACGCGTTGTCGACATCCTCCTCCGCTATTATATCTCGCATCGTCTGTTCTAGTCGCGCCTGTTCTTTCTCATAAAATCTGCCATGACCATAATAATGTTTTAGTATAACAGTGTTACTAAAAATACAGAAAATACTTCCTTCTCCTCACATTAGTCGTATATCAAAGGTAAAAATAAAAACAACTCGGGTACCCGCTTCGGTCTCTGAAACCGAAATTATTAATAACTTTTAAACCACTGCACGCACAAACTCAAAACTGCACACGGATCTTCAATGGCAATATATAGGAAGGTAGTGAAATGGGCGGTAAACTAACGCTAGCACATTAAGTAATATACTGCATCATGTGTTTGCTCGGTCTCACAGACCGTAAACGGGTACTGAAGGGTTAACACATTCTTTGTGTTTTATTTCTACACCACCTGCTATGGAACAGCGAATTTTAGCATCTCGTATAGATTAATGTGTAAACCCTATGTACAACTTTTTAAAACCTCATAGAATATATTGCAGATTTTGAGCACTCTGTATAGCATTAGTACTTCTCTGGTTAAAAGACAAAGGTAGGATTGTAATCGCGAAAAAACCACTTACCAAATTTTTTCCATATCATCACGTTTTGGGGTCCCTATGACAAACAGGTTTTCTCAATTCTGTCTCTCTGTCTGCCTTTTATACATATTTATTCAAGCATGCTTGATTAATACATATATGACACTATATGCTACTTTACTACTACCACCTTAAGCATATCGTTCACACTTGTGACTTACCATACTGATCTATTTTGCGTTAGCGGTTTAATAACTATGGAAGTAACAATAGTTTTTAAAGTCAAACTATCCCAATCTATACTTTTTACAAATTCCAGGTTTTTTTTAAGATACTTTTGAATTAACAATGTTTTCGGGGCAGGCCAAATGTCACCGTTTCTTAATATATCATTCCTTAAGTTTAGTATATTTATGCCCGTTTGCACCACTTCACCTTAAACCTTGGCCTAGTAAAGTGTCACTTAAAATTAAGGGCAACTTAATATTAAGGAGTATTGCACCGCATCCTCTTAAAGGATACTTAACTAAGTCACATTTAAATCCTTTAATTGCTTGAAATTGAATTGAGACAACAGTTAATAATAATTAATATTAATATGACGGGAATTGGCACCGTATTCTGCAGTTTTCCCCAAATTTTAATCTGAGAGCTACTCAAATTAAAAAAATTACGAAGCAAAACAAAATTCACGTAGATACACACCTGGTGACTGTAATTTTACATGTGTACAGTCGATAGTTCCAACAACTCTGGGAAAACGTGCAATTCTTGCAAACTGTACAGTTGTGGCGTTTCTTTCCTCGGCAGATTCTGGAAATTTAATGTAGCGTGGCCTTAATTCAACCAATGCGTTAATAACACGCTGAATAATGTTTCCTGCTGTAGATTTGTGAATGCCACCAAAATCTGCAACTGTTATGTAGAAGCTTCCAGACGCAAGGAATCGCAGCGTCAAAAGTATCTGCTGTAGTGGTGAAATTGCATGATTTCTACAATGAACTTAAGTTAATGATAACCACTACAATTATAGCGTGTTTCACTTTATACCTGTCTGAACGATGCCTCAAATTTTGTTCCATTTCATTCAGTATTTGCCTTACTGAATTTTTCGACAGCCTGAATGGTCTTACAAATTCGTTTTCGTCCCATCTATCCATATTATCCGGCCGTGGGCGTACCGTATACTGACGGCGCTCCGGATTCACAAACTCTACCATTTCGGCCAAATCATTTTCAAATAATTCCTCGTAGTCATCAAAAACGTCCATACTTATTAATTTATCAACTTCACCAAAACAATAACAAAGGTCGGAATGACAGCAAGCGTACATGCGCTTTGCGCACTGTGAAAGGCTGTGCAACACTGCGCAAACGTACTAGGAACCTGTTAATCTTATTTGGAGGTTGAACTGCCAAATAAGTAATTTGACGGATAAGTTACGTTATTAGCCGAATAAGTGCTATTTGGAGGTGGAAAGACAGTTTCAAAAGTTATTTGTCAAATAAATTTATTAGGAAGTTTATTAGGACGTGGAAAGACCGGGCCTAAGTCACATTTAAATCTGACAACACTGCTAAATGTTGGGGATTTTTCATGCTAAAATGATGGTTGTGTCGTTAATGTCAAAATCGTCAAGTCAAATCGCAAATATCATTGTTGATTTGGCGTGCGAAGGTAAAGGGTATATTATAGTTAGTAATATTAAATTTTTGTTCTCATTTTTCATTCCCGGTGATTTGTAGATAGCAAGTAAGTATTTTTAACAGTGATACTCTGTACTGAAATTGAATAGGTTTTCTGCTCTTTTATGATAGGTAACCTTTTTTATTCGCAAGCTAATAGTTTTCTGTATTTTTAGGATGAATGCAAAGAAGCACCAACGTAGTGCAAACTACACCAGCGAAGAGATTAATATTTTACTAAACATTATAGCGCAATTTAGCAATATTATTGAATGCAAGAAGACCGACGCCGTCACGTGGAAGGAAAAAGAAAATGTGTGGAACGCAATCACAGAGATGTTTAATTCTGGTTCTCCCTCAGGGATATACCGGGCATCTGACTCTCTGAGAAAAGCGTACGAAAATCAAAAAAGGACCATCAGAAAAACAGTAGCCGATGACAGAATCAAGATTTTGAAAACTGGCAAAGGATATGATGGCAAGCGAAGGAAGGACATTAATGAAGAATTAACGCTATCGTTAATGAATACAAAAACTGTATTTGGCTTAAAAAACCAATTTGATTCAGATTCTTTGGAAATGGAAGAAGATACTGAACCAGCGGGCCTGGACTTCGGAGCCAATTTTAATAATATAGAGATATTAGAAGTAAGATTCAACATTATTATAATGCCTTTTATATATTTAAGTTGCTTTTGATATTTACTAATGCCTGCATTGTCGTTACAGGTTGATAGTCCGCAGCCGTCCAGCAGCAAACCAACAAACGTAGACTGGGGCAACTATAAGGCTTCCGATTTACAGACGCCAATTACCAAAAAATTAAGAGAAACGGCGTCAGCATCCCAAAGCTGGACTGCCAGAAGACGACCAGTGGCGAGCACACTCAATTCTACAAATTTGTCAAAAAATATGACGAATTAGCTGACATTAAGATTGAGTGTGCTCGGGTGCAGCTTGATCTGCTAAAAGATCAAAGGAAAGAGAGTGAGTTGCGACAGAGGAGTTTGGAATTGGAAATCCAAATTAAAATTAAACAATTACAGGGCATGTAATTATAGTTCTTTTTAATTAAGTTAGGTTATTCATTATGTATTTTTGTTAGGTTATATTATAGGTTATTTATACGTATCTTTATTATTATAGGTTATTCTTAAGTATCTATTTTATTATGAGGTTATATTATAAGTTCTTGCTGTCCATCTGTCTGGCATTCTTCCCACGTGCCCCGCCCATTGCCATTTCAATTGTCGGCATTGTTGCGTAATACTGATTACACTTAGTCTTGAGCGGAGATCTGAGTTTCTTATACGGTCTATTTGCTTCACTTTCAAAAGTCGTCTTAACATTTTGTGTTCTGTTATTTCTAAAGTTCTCAATTGTGCTTTAGTAGCGCTCCATGTCTGCGCTCCGTACGATAGAACTGGTATGACGCATCTATTGAAAGTTTTACCTTTCAATTTTTGGTTGTTTGTTCTGTCCCAAATTTTCTTTAGCGAGCAGAATTTTCTCCAAGCTTGTTTGATCCGGTTTTGAATTTCTTTTCCTTGTCTGTTGCTAAAAGAGATTATTTGTCCTAGATATGTGGCGTCTTCTGTATATTCCAGAGTTTCTTGTTCTAATTTGATTGTCTTTTTTTCCGTGTTGGTTAAAATATGCGTTTTCTGAGTATTTATTTTTAGACCCACCTTTCTGCATTCATTGTTCAACTGGTTTATCATTTTCTCTAGTTCTTGGCTGGCATTGGATAAGAGTACAATGTCATCCGCGAACCTAAGATTGGATAGTTTTTTCCCTGAAATATTGATTCCGACATTGATCCAAACCTGAGGAAGAGAAGGAAGGGACGCCCGATAACAAGATGGGAAGACGATCTCATACAGCAAGTAGGAAAGAATTGGAGAAAGCTAACAGCCGACAGACCAACCTGGAAGCACTATGGGGAGGCCTTTGCCCGCACCAGGGACGATGAGTTACAACCGCTTGAAGTAAGGATACCTTAATTATATTGCTTATAATCTTTTTTTCTTTTTAATACTATATATTAAGAATGATACAATTAGTTTATATTGTTTACATATCTTTATTTCTTTTTTCTTGTATCTTTACACATGTAACTCAATGGCTAAATAAATAAATAAATAAATAAATATTATAAGTTATTTATAAGATTTTTATTATAGTAGGTTATACAGAGAAAGAAATAAAACAATTTTAATAAATTGGCTATATTTTTTCTTAAGCATGGGTCACACGATCATTTTTTTGCATCAAATTTGCTTGTCAAACACTTTCCGTGACGTCATACAACAATGTTTGATTCTCTCTATCAAACAGGGTGGTCACACCATAAAACTTGTTGTGCAACTATTAGAATCAGTTGTTATTGTGAGGTTATGGTTTGCTGTAAAGGCACGAATTGTTAACGTTTACTTTTGTTTCAAAATGGAAGAGCAAGTGATTAGCCTGTCGTTAGTAGGTTTAGGTTTAGCGTTGTGTAATAAGAAACAGCGAAAATCTCCAAAAGTGTGGGCCGGCAAGTGGTTACAACGACGTGACCAGGAACGGGGGGAGGGGGGGTGTTATCAATGGTACACACAGAATTTAAATGTGAAGATGGTGGTAGTTTTAAATTTTTTTGCGGATGGATGAGAGTGTTTACAAAACTTTTAAATATAGTCACCAACACAATTTCAAAAACCTGCATTTGCAGGGTAATGCGCGTTAGTGCTTCATTCCGTGCTAGTTTGTTATGATAGCTGGGGTCTTTTAAGAAATACAGGACCTCCTCTTATTGATAGGCGTCTATTAGGGCCGACACTTGCTCACGCGTCCAAGACATGGCTATTTTTGAAGTAAAAATGCGTTCTTAACCTAAAAACCCTGGTACCGTGAAATACCACTTTCACGCACTGCGCAGGATCGCGTGAAAAAGTTGCACCGAAATAGAGCCCGTCCTATTTTTTAGAAATGTTTGACAACTATGAGGCTGACGTCATGAAATACGTCATCATTGGTGTATGACAAGCAAATTTGATGCAACAAAATGATCGTGTGACCCATGCTTAATAAACAGTACGTATAATTACATATTACTGAAATATGTATTTATAAATGTATTTCTGACATCAAATCCTCCACCATTTCCTTGCGGAACATGTGGCATCTGCCCTTGCTCTATCATGTTGTCCAACAGTTCTGGTTGAAAAGCTTCTGGAAGTGGTGGCTCTTCCTCTCCCATACCCCTTGCAATATTGTGCAGCACTGCTGTTGCCACGATGACAGTTAAAACATTATTAACTTTCAATAAGCGACATCCATGTGCCATTACGGGAAAGCGTCTCTTCCACACATCAAATGTAGGCTTGATTATATTCCGAGTTCTTATGTGTGATTCGTTGTAGCGCTGTTCGCCTTGTGTGACCGGGTTTAAAAGTGTTGTTAGGAGATATGGCCGAATGTTATACCCACTGTCACCTGAAACATGTAATATATAAATTTTAAAATATTCGAAAAGAATAATCCATATTTATTCTATCATACTAATATACCTAACAAAAGACAGTTTGGATACATGCCAGCTTCAAATTCAGCACGTAGTGCACATCCATTAAAAAGTGTGACGTCATGCACAGATCCAGGCCACCTCGCCACAATATTCAAAAATTTTAAATCTGCATCTGACACAGCTTGCACATTTATTGAAAAGTATCCCTTGCGATTTCTGTATACTTCCGCACCTTCACCACCTAAAATAAAAATATTGAGGTTAAAAAATACTAATTTGTAAATTTTCTTACCGGGTGACTGAATCTTGATATGCGTTCCATCTACAGTGCCCACCACTCTAGGAAAAGCAGCAGTTTCAAAAAATTTCTGTTGTTTCTGCCTTATTTCCACTACAGTTGATGGAAACTATATATCTCCGAGACAGTTCTGCTACAGCTTCAGATACTATTTTAATTATCCTGCATGCTGTTGACACATGCATGCCACCGAAATCAGCTACAGCTAATAAGTGAGAACCAGTTGCATAGTATCTCAATCCTATAAGCAGCTGGTTTATGGGGGACACACAATTATTCCTATACCAGAAAATTGCAGAATATGAATAAAAGGAATTAACATAAAATAGTTCGTTATACTTACATATCATAAGGGAATTCCAATCGCTGTTCGATTTGTTCCAACACTAATAAGACTGAACCTTTTGTCAGTCGAAACCTTCTGAAAAATGATAATTCATCCATACTGTGGAAGTATTGAGCCCTATCATTTATTTGTCGTGGAAATCCAAAGTCAATGATTTCAAAAATGTCAACATCGTCTTCAAATAAATCATTTTCCACTAAAATTTCCATTTTCAAACGTTTTTCGTAATAAATAATAGAAAAGCCGTCAACTGGTGTGGTTTTAAAATGACTCTTTTAGGTTAAGTCGAACCTTAAGTCACAGAGTTTTGGCACTTAAAGATAAGTGCAACTTAAGAGATATAAGTCTACCTTAAAAGCTGGTGCAACGAAATATCTGTCAACTTAAATTTTAAGTGTCACTTAAAAGTTAAGGGAGAGTGGTGCAAACGGGCATTAGATCTAGTATAGGACACTCATTAATTTAATGTTTTAGTGTTTGTTTATTTAAATTATATAGGTATATGCACATTGGGTCATCACTTATTTTTTAGTCGACATGTCCACTAAGCATTATTGTCATGTTTGGTGGAGATGGAATTTTTATCTTTAACCTTGCCGTCACTGTGGGACAAATGATTTTGTTAATTCGCCTTTGACACTATTTTCCCAACCAGTTTGCCACTGCACTTCACTGCTCTTTTCCATTGCTTCTACTATTTCTTTTCTTCTTTTTCTTCTGGTTTGTGGTTCTCTATTCTTGGTATTAATTATCTCATTTTGATTTGTCGGGTTTGCGCTCTTTGTCAGTATTTTTCTTGTTCTTTTATTTGTTTCAATTTCTTCTTTTATTTTTAATCCAATTAATTGGCCTGTTTGTTGGCGGTAGAGCGCACGTATTTAAAGAAATACATGTACGTCAGAGATGCGCAACGACCGATTTATGTTCGTACGAGTTTATAAGTATCAAGGGGCGGAAACGTCCATTGTTCATAGGCATGCTTTAGTTGTGGTTGTTTTAATTTGGTTGACCGATTACGCTACGCCACTGGTAAATTCCCGGCAAGCATGTTGTTTTTGACGTATGTGTATGTCTCCATTCACGGGCACTTTATAACTCAAAAACTATTTGTTGGAGGAAGACGACATTTTGCACGCAGATTATATGCATGAAACCAAGACAATTTCGGAGAAATACATTGCTCCCCAAAAAAAGGAAACAGTTTTAAACACTAATAACTTCGACGTTTATTAACACAAAACAAAACAAATTAACCTAAATTAACGAACAATATATGCAATTTCATGTACTAATTTCTTAATCTAATTAAATGTTGCATGTGGTCACCTCCACGATTTAAGTCTGCGCGTATCCGAACCGAAATATTATCGATAACACGGCGATACATTTCTTGTGGTATCGTTTGAAGCACTGGCTCTTAACTCGCATATATTATTTGGCCCATTTAAGTAAGCCCCTTCTTTAAGATAGCCCGATAGATAATAGTCTAGTGGGGATAATTCGGGCGAATATAAGAAGCCCAAATTTTTTTAGATGATTCTTTCTCCAAAATGTGTTGCCCCATCCTGTTGAAACCACTGGTTATTAAAATCTATGTTTGCATTGGTCTGAAGGATTTCAACAAATTGTTCAACATTTCGATACATTGCTTGGTTCACTGTAACCGTAACTTTATTTTTGTCTTCAAACCACAAGGAACCAACAATGAAAGAATTTTATACTTTTGTTGATTATGAAGGCCCTTGAAATTTTTCCACTATTAAGGGTAATTGCAAGTATGTATCTATCGATTCGTAACAACCACACCACGAAACGTCAAAAATAGCAAAATAACAGCCACCTAAAACTGTTTCCTGTTTTTTGGTGGGCCCAGTATACAGTATGTCCCCAGATTGAGTTTACAATAGGTATGATTGACCAAAAATTTTATAAATTGGAATTTCATATTTTGGGATTCCGCCCTGCTTGGTGTGAAACGAATTTTAAGAATATTTTCAGTTTTTGAAAAACAAGTAGGCATTGACAGGGAAGCAAAAACTATTTTATTTTCAGGTAAACTACCCTTTTTGTTCATGATACGGCAAAATTTATATTAAGAAAAGTTGTTTATAATGATAAATTATGGCCCTATACCAAATTTCAGAAAGATCTGTCGACTTGTAAAAAACTGTTATTTTTTAGAAAATTTTATTTTATTGTCAGGTAAACTACCCTTTTTATTCATGATACGGAAAAATTGTATTAAGGAAAGTTGTCTATAATGATAAATTATGGCCCTATAACAAATTTCAGAAAGCTCTGTTGACTTAGATTAAACCGTCATTTTTAATAAATGCAATTTGTTTAATCTAAAAAATAAATGTTTAATCTAAGTCGCAAGATCTTTCTGAAATTTTGTATAGGATCATAATTTCTCATTGTAAACAACTTTTCTTAATACAATTTTGCCGTATCATGAACCAAAAGGGTAGTTTACCAGACAATAAAATACAATTTTCTAAAAAATAACAGTTTTTTAGAAGTCGACAGATCTTTCTGAAATTTGGTATAGGGCCATAATTTATCATTATCAACAACTTTTCTTAATTAAATTTTGCCGTATTATGAACAAACCGGGTAGTTTACCTGAAAATAAAATTGTTTTCGCTTCTCTGTCGAGGCCTACTTGACTTTAAAAAATCGAAAGTAAACTAAAAATAAGTTTCACACCAAGCAGGGCGGAATCCCAAAATATGAAATTCCAATTCGAAAATTTTTGGTCAATCATACCTATTGTAAACTCAATCTGGGGACATACTGTATACAGGGCGAGCACCTTAAAAAAACATTTTGTTAATTTTTGCTTTAACTGAGAAGTAGATAAAAGTAATCATTTGTACATAGGTCAGGTATAACTGTTGGGGAAAATGGGATTTAACAGATACAGGGTAAACATCACAAATTCACAGAATAGTATGGTGTCTTTATAACGCAGCAGAAACTCGTACAATTCGAGTACGGTCGTGGCTCAGTTGTTCAAGTAGCCGCAAGCAGCGGGCTAGAAACTAGCGTTGAGATATTAATCTCAATCGGCTAGAAACGCGGGGTTCGAATCCCAGCGGACTACATTCTTTTCATTTGCAAATTGATGTCATTCGCGCGAGAGAAGTTCCATGTAAACCCCTTTACATATTTTTTCAATTCTTTTTTGTTACTTAGAGAAGTCGCCGGAAATTCAGTCTTTTTTGATAAAATCATTATTATGTTCAAAACCGTTAACTTTAGACCTATACAACCTTATATCATACTTAACTATAGGGCATGCTATTTTAAACAGAGTGGGTACGTTTGGTTCTCCACACTTTTGTGAACCATGTACGCTGTACAATAAAAATCACTTTACTAATGTGTTCCATTTTAGTAGGTACCTTCAACTAATATACGCAAATGTTATGTAACTTCAAACTTTTAAAAATATCTTCCACCCCGCGCCATTGCCAGGGTGTAACTAAAATGCTTGGCCTTATTTTAATGACAGATTTTACCTCACAAATTGACAAAAAAGTTTATATTATACAAGAAGTTGCTTCAGAACTTAATATTCAGATTGACGCAGCTCAGTTGGGATGTGTCGAGTCGGCTAGAAATTTGGGGATTTACATAGATACAAACTTGCGTTTTAAAGTGCATGTTACTAAACTTGTTCAAAAGGCCTATGGCAGTCTTAAACAGTGTTTAATTCAGACTGATTACTCCGGGGGGGAAATGAAACATCTGGGGGGTATTTTTACCTATTTCCCGCGCAATCCAGCCATTCTTTTATAGATTAAAACAACATGAATATGAAGTGGTAATGTTTCCGGGGGGGAATCTTGTACTGCCCGGGGGGGAATTTCCCCCCCGGTCACCCCCCTGGATTCAACCCTGGTCTTAAAAGTTCTTTATGCTAATAGAGATTTTTTAAGTAAGGATTAAAAAATTACATTATGTGATTTATTGGTGCTTTCACACTTCAATTTCTGTGACCCTGTCTATGGTAACTGCCTGGATAAAACGGATATCAACAGAATACAAAGAGTTCAAAATGCATGTCTTTGTTTTATTCACCGAATCAAAAGAAAACAGTCTGTATCTTGCAAGCTTCTGGAGACGAAATGGTTAAACATGTACAACAGGCGTCGCTTGCATTCTGCATGTCTTTATTACAAAATAATCACTAAAAAAATACCACACTACCTTTATGAGCGTTTACAATTCCGTACAGATGTCCATAATCTAAATCTTAGATACAAGGGTTTACTTACTCCTCCTGTTCATAAATCTGCTTTATTCGAGAGGTCTTTTTCATACAATGTGGCGAAGGAATGGAACAGTGGACTCTGTGATATTGAGGTGACATTCCTCAACTCTTTGAAAATTAAACTCAAACGAATGTTACAGCTGAAACAATCATAGGATTGAATGATATCACCACCGTGTTAAATAGATTTCGTTTTCTTTTCTTTTTTTTAAATTTATTTACTATCTACATTAGCACTAGTGTCCGTTAATTAACATTTTACTTTTCATTTGAAACCAAAACTCACATGTAGGCAGGCAAGGAAGAACAAAAAGCTTTACTAAGCATTTTTTGATTGTCTGCCTTTTAGCCGTTACCTTCACTGCTGCAATTATATATATTTTAAATTATCATATCAGCATGTATGTATGTTTTCTTTATCTGATGTATAATAAGTTGTACCTTAACGGCTAATAAACTTTATTATTATAATTAAACATAGATTCAATTGTACGGAGACATTAAAGAGGAGTTAAAATTGGATTTTTATTATTTTACTGAAAACTGGAAAAGAATATTCAAATGGAAATTGGCAGATATGTTCTACCAATAGAAGACTTATTTATGATTTTTTACTTACCTCGTCTAAAAGACGAAGGAAGTATTGTAATCGCGACAAAATCGCACACTATTTGTCAGAGGAAGACAATATTTTGCATACACATTATATATCTATATATTTAAAACATGAAGCGTTTTTTTTTCCACATCTATTTTGAGACTTCCACCGGGCCGATATCAATAATAATTTTTTTAAATGAAAGCTGTTACCGTGTCGATGTGCACAAAAGTCCTAAATTGCAAATAACTGCATAACTTTTAGAGAAAACCAAAAATTATAGGGCATAAGTGACATAGCTTTGCAGCGCCGCGCCGGTGCCGTAGTAGTGGAACAAGTAAACTTTCGAAATCGGTCCGCGGTGTTCTACTGATTGTTGCAATGGACCACTTGAATTTGTTTGGGTAAAATACAGCCGCTGAATGAGTTAGAATACAGTTTATGCTATTTGTATGCGTTAGACAGAAATAAACATATGCGATTAACATCTAGCATCCGCAGAATCAAGATGTTTTGTGTTCAGAAATCCTAGAATACTAGAATTTAAATTATATTTGTCTATTTCTGTATAACGCATACAAATCCCATAAACTGCGCTCTAACTCATTGGACTGCCTATGTTCACATTATCCACCGCCAATCTGTAGATTTAACACCTGATATTCCATTACCATTTTGCTTTTGGAGAAGACAGTTTCCTGTACGCCTAGCTTTGCCATGACAATTAATAAATCTCAAGGACAAACTCTGGATAAAGTAGGAATATATACTGCTCAACAAATGAATTGGACCACCCATAAAAATAGTATTTGTCACATTACATCATAAAATATACAGTGTGTCTGCTTAATTTTGCACCATATGGAAAACTTTTTTATTATTAATTTTACGAAAAAAAGTTATTCTTTATAAAAAGTTCTGCGTGGTCCAAAAGTTAAAATGCAATCACCAGATATCAATTTTTTAAATCCGTATACGAGGAATGTCAAAAAATATTAATTCTGCTCAAGAGTAAAGGACCTTTATTTGTGACAATATCGAAAATTGTTATTAAGAAAAGTTGATTAGAATCGAAAACTACGTTCAAATATCCAATTACACCTATTTACGATAAAAATCAGGTTTTGTTATTTTTCACATTTTTTTAAGTTGTTTCATATGGAAAATCATCAAAATAATGCAACATAGAGGTTACGAGACGTAAAGGTTATCAAAGTTTTAACGAATAAAGAGATAACTGAAAAAAGTTTCCGATATTGTCAAAAATAATGTGTTCTATATGAACCAACTTTAAAAAAATGTGAAAAATAACAAAACCTGATCTTTATCGTAGATAGGTGTAATTGGATATTTGAACGTAGTTTTAGATTTTAATCAACTTTTCTTAATAACAATTTTCGATATTGTCACAAATAAAGGTACTTTACTCTTGAGCAGAATTCATGTTTTTTGACATTCCTCTTATACGGTTTAAAAAAATTGATATTTGATGATTGCATTTTAACTTTTGAACCATTTAGAACTTTTTATAAAGAATAACTTTTTTTTGTAAAATTAATAATAAAACATTTTCCATATGGTGCGAACTTTTATGTATAAAAGTTTTTGTTTTAGAGTGTACTCATATTAAGCATTTCATTGCACTGTCCTCAAATATCAACTGAAGCATTAACAAAATCATATTAAGAAAATTAAAATATAAAAAAATTATAAAAAAAACTATATTTAACGAAAATAGGAGGAAGGGGCAAAAAAGGGAAATGAATAGTTTTTTGAGTCTTCTCGGAACGTTTAAAAAATGTTGGCAATCATTTGACATACTTTGTATGCAATATGCTATCAACATTTGGGCAAAATTCAAAATTTTTAAGTGATAATATTTTATTAATGGATGGATTAAAGTTTTATAAGTTGCAAAGTATTTTGCAATGGGTCCTATTGTTGGTTTTTTATTTACTGTGGTTTTATCTTTTCGACGATGATATCTAAATGGCAGTTGCTCTGAAGATATACATCTCTTCAAAGTGGTTAAATTGGCTAGAAGTGTTTTTCTAAAAATAGCCACAGAAGAACTACTACAGGCAGGAAATTGAAATTCGGCATTAATATGCCGAATAATCAAGTCATTTCAGGGATTTTTGGAAATGTATCCCCTCAAAGGGGTTAAATGGTGTTTTTCTAAAGGTCGCATTAACTGCTGCAGGTAGGAAGTTAAAATGCAGCAAATGAGTTCCTTCTACACCCAACAAACACACTTGCAACGGGCCAGTGCAGTATCAACACTTGATTCCATCACAAGTAGTGCATGTCCAACGCTGGCAATCTGCACAGGACCTGTGCGCAGCTGTCACAACGGCCACCATGTGGTGCGATGCATCACTAACAGCATTGGGGCAGCATTGCCCCTGCGCTTTACCAGAGTCGAAACCATTGCACTTTGCCATAACTGGCCCGACACTTTAGGTTCACTATAATTCTGCAGTTTTCCACAATAAAACCATCAATTAACACAAAGATTAACAGCACTGGGCCACCATTCAACCAGCATCGTTGTTTGGTCACAAAATTAAAGCAAATATTCAAAATAAAAAACTGTATTCATTGATTATTACATAGTTGTATTCTTTCATATAACAGTAAGAAAGCAGTAAAAAATAGTAATAATTATAAACCAATGCTGACCATGCACCTACATCACAAATCCCCTCTCTTCAACCATTAAGAACAGCTGATCGTCTGTAAAGAATGTAAGCAACGCCACAAGAATTGCATAGAATCAATATTTGAAATTGCGTTCTAATAATATCCAACAACATTTAGGACTAATTACTACACCGAACATGAAACCGTATGCAACAGTAATGCGGTTAACACCGCAAAATAATCTTAAATATTATAACGTAATTTAGCTAAAAACAACAATTTCAAATATTGGTTCTACGCAATTCTTATGGCGTTGCTTACATTCTTTACAGGCGATCAGCTAATGGTTGAAGAGAGGGGATTGTGAAATCAGCGTATCGACCACCGACGACCACTATAGCAGTACCATGTAATAAAGTCCTACATTTTTAAGGTATAAGTACATATTTATACAATGTAAATACCATACCAATTATATTAAAAATAAAAACAATATGAAAGATAATTAACCTCAATTGCACAAAAAACAAAGTGCTACCTTCTTAGGTATACATGTTTATATAATATAATACTAATTATTATACATATTAAAAGTAAAAAAATGAACAAGCTAATTCAACGGAATTGCACAAAAAACAATAGGTAGCTACACAAAGTGCTACCTTCTTAGGTATACATGTTTATATAATATATAATACTAATTATTGTACATTAAAAGTAAAAAAATGAACAAGCTAATTCAACGGAATTGCACAAAAAACAATAGGTAGCTACACAAAGTGCTACGTTCTTAGGTATTACATGTTTATATAATATATAATACTAATTATTGTACATTAAAAGTAAAAAAATGAACAAGCTAATTCAACGGAATTGCACAAAAAACAATAGGTAGCTACACAAAGTGCTACGTTCTTAGGTATTACATGTTTATATAATATAATGCTAATTATGTAGCATATTATACAGCGCCACGTTGATCAAGTTGTTGCTGCCTATCGGTCTGTAATATATTATTGTTAAATAGGTATTATGTATAGACTGAAAATTATAATATAAATACCTTACTGACTCTTCGTCCTCTCCCACCTTCTCGGTCTCCTGCATTTCTCAGCCACACTTTTATAACAGAGTCGACTTCTTGCTGTGTGGCATTTTTTGATAGAGGATTCCTTCTTACAGCCACTAAAATAAAATCATTAGTACATGTAATTATTAGGCAATACCTAAATATACATAAAAATTTTAATTATTGATTTATAACAATCTATTATTTCCCACCGAATTTAGATTACCGAATTCCCTGATTTTTTCAGGTTTTCCATGACCAATACGTGTAAAATTCCCTGACCAAATTTAAAGTACTAAAGCTAAACTTTGGGGAATTTGATCAAAATTTTGTAAGAAATAAAAAGTTAGGAAAGAATTGAGCCAGTAAAAGTAAAAATTCATTACAAATTACTGAGAAAGGTGAGGTTAGATCAATAAATCAAGAAAATTTCTGTTAACATATTACTCACCAGTTATTAGCTTCAAAATATTTTTATATTGTGCAAATCCATGTTTCTCATTTCGTCCCGACCAATTAATTGTAATAGCTAGGCTATTTGCTATTAGTCTGTTCAAAATTCGTCTGGTATTGTCAATGACATCCTTTCCTCCCACAACTTGGAATATTGCACACTACAAATTAAAACAGTTTCTAAAAATGCATTTAAAATATTTTTAGTTAGCATGCATAGCAATTAATTATTAGCAATAGATCGAAAGACCATCAAGGAATAAAAAATAGAATATTATCACTAACCATATTGCCCATAATCTTGTCATCTTCCAGCGAATTGTTGAAACTTTTCAACTGTTCGACCGTTGCTACTGGTAGATCCTTATTTAGTACATTGGTATCTCCTGCGACAATATTTATATCGTTGGTTCGTTGAATTATTTGGACAAGATAATCTTGTTGCTCCTGAAGCTTACTTACTTTATTCAATATTGCTTTTAATAAACCTAAAACACAAATGTTTGCATAACAATCAACATTCGCATGCATTCACATGCGATAACACTAAACCAATATTCATTTACCTCCATATTCTATGCAGGACTGGCAAGCTGTTGGAGTATTTGTCAATGTAGTATTAATTGACACATTACTTGAAGATCGTGAAGAAACCGGGGAGGGTGAAACGGATGGAGCATGGGCGTTCTGAACGCTTGACGTACTTGTACTCAAAGAGTTTGATTTGCTTACAGAGCTGTGGGTACTAAGGGAGAATGCTCGAGCATTCCGGACAGTGCTGGGGGTACTATGATTTGTAAATTTAGGTGGCACTGGAGGCTGATCATCATCTGAAAGTTCGTCCAATTCTCCCACAAAACCTGAATATAACG
Organism: Agriotes lineatus; assembly: GCA_940337035.1. NCBI lineage: Eukaryota > Metazoa > Arthropoda > Insecta > Coleoptera > Elateridae > Agriotes > Agriotes lineatus. Next base: position 31,803 of record CALNHX010007847.1, on the reverse strand, counting down.
AATTTTTCTTAGGAATTCTTTTCTTGAGAATGGCAGAACTGATCTGTGGCGCTTCATCCCCACTGCTTTGAGAAACACTAGACTCTTCCTGCAATATTCTCATTTTCTGCACTGCTTTTATGTATGAACCTAATAAAATTATAATTTTATATAGCAAATGCTATCATAACTACAGGAAATTGGCCACAACATTTCAAGGAAGCAGTTATTATTCCGGTGCACAAGAGTGGAGACAGGAAGGAACTGGGTAATTATAGACCAATCGCTCTGATCTCAAATTTGGCAAAGGTTATTGAAAGATGTCTTAAAACAAGGATAATGAATTATGTCAACAAACTTAATATCCTTAATGACACTCAGTATGGATTCAGAATGGGAAGGTCGACACAAGATGCAATAGCTAAATTCACACAGCTAATATACACAGCCCTGGATAACAACAAGCCTGTTATTGCTGTCTTCATTGACTTGGCTAAAGCATTTGATACTTTAAATCACAGTATTCTATTAGAAAAGTTGGAATGTCTTGGCTTCAGAGGCAAAATAAATGACATTATGAGAAGTTATCTAACGAGCAGAGTACAAAGAGTGCAGATTGGAGAAAGTAGAGGTGCAGAACTGGAAGTTGAGTGCGGGGTTCCTCAGGGTACAATTTTGGGACCGATTCTTTTTATCCTTTATATAAACGACTTAGGGAAAATACTGGAGACTGGAACTGGCACACTTGTTTCATACGCAGACGACACAGTGATCGTTTTCGAGGGGAGCAGCTGGCAGGAGCTGGAGAAGGTGGTTGGTGACAGTGTAAAAACTGTATTCGAGTGGTTTGAAGAAAACAAATTGACGGTGAACTTCAAGAAATCAAGTTTCATGGTGTTCGGAATTTATAATGACAGTGCTCCAAAAATTTCAAGTATCAAAATTCATAAGAGGAACAGCTGCAGTGCCGCGTGTAACTGCCAGTGCATCAGTGCCGCAGATTCGCAGAATTATTTAGGAATAACCATAGATGGTAATTTTAGATGGCAGCTGCAAGTTCAGAAAGTAACAAACAAATTGAGATATTTAACTTATGTTTTTAGAAGGTTAGCATGTTTTCTTAGCATAAATTGTTTATTTACTGTTTATCATGCATTGTTCTTATCTATACTGCGCTACGGCATAATAGCTTGGGGAGGTGCATATGGGAATGTAATAAATGCATTAGAAGTCCTTCACAAAAGGATATTAAAAATTATATTAGGAAAAGAAAAATGTTATCCAACAGATCTCTTGTATAAGGAAGCAAAGGTTTTAGACATTAGGCAATTGTTCGGTTACACAAGTGTATTATATGTGATACAACATAGGGTAGATTTTGAGAACATTGAACAAGAATCAAGGTTAATGCGAACTAGAAGTATTGTTAACAATAACATCAAACAGCCTCGCATGAAAACTAAAAAGGGCCAGCAGTGTTTTGTTTACATAGGGTTAAAAACGTACAACTTGTTACCTAATAAACTAAAGTGCACAAGTAAAGTGACAAATAAAGTAAAGAAGCAGATTGCTGATTCTCTATTCAAAGTAACGCCTGTGATGCAGAGTTTTTTCTAGATGTAGGATTGGGTCTTTCTTTTCTTTTTACATTTAAAATTATTTCTACATAAGGTTAATTATAAATTCAGTTGTTTAGTTATTAAGGTTTATTTTATTTTACTTATGTGAATACCAGGGACAAGTACTCAGTACTTTTTGGTATCTCACTTCAAGAAAGATTATTATATTTTATTTATTTATGTAGGTACAAACTGAGATTCTCACAAATAAAAATCTATTCTATTCTATTCTATTCTATATAGGTATATCTAATAGAATAAATAAATACTATGAAAACAAAACATACCCGATATATACTTCATAGTAATTTTACATTTAGTAAGATTGATTATAGGAATATCCTGTTCTATAGCTTCAATTTTGGATTGCTCACTTTTAAAAGTTTGCCACCAACAGTATTTTATATTATTTTCATTAAAAATCCATGAAGTCCCAATGATATCCATGGGGATACTACCATTCTTTTCCTCTTCAGGAAATTCAACTACAGCAAATCTTCTAAAAATATATAAATTGACAAATTACATCAACACCGCCAAAAAACAGGAAGGCAAAAATCTACAATTGCAATAAACACAACTGAAAATGTCAACACACATAATAGAAACTCATGCAGAAAGATTAATCAAAATATGTACAATCAAACTTGAAAGCGGTGGGAAAGTTTACTTACAATTAATATTATGTTACTTATATATTAAAACAAATGAAGAAGTGGCGAGAACATCATGTGGTCTTTATCATAAGGAAGTAACATCCCTTTGTATTTAATATCTCTCACGCTATACCAAGTTATTTCAGTAGAATTAGGATTAATAACTTCGTACAAATATAAAAACGATGAATCTGTAGGGTAAAGTGTAAAGGGTTTTTCAGTATGCATTTTTACACAACCAATTTGAATCTCCTCCGTTTCATTAACTGTAATCATTTTAACACATAGAATTTCGTTATCTTTTGAAATAAAGCAATTGTCTCCATCCCGCGTTGTTAATACAAAATCTTTCAGTTGCACTTTTTTAAAAAACTTTAAATTACTGCATTCAATTGATTCAAAGGCATCAGGTTGTTTGACTGCTATCGACGTCATCCCATTATTATTGCATATCTTATCTGCCTTGTGCTCAATAAGGTCCTGTTCTAATATACGATTAACTATTTGCTGCAGAGGTTTATTTGGTTTTCTCAGTTGTTGTTTTAAAGTTTTAAGTTGATTTTCAAATGGAAAACAGCTAACATTTCTCAAAGAGCCAAAATTTTTTGCATCAGTTGCCAAATGAATGAGGGAATGAGTGTTATACGTGCAAAATTCTTTACCGTATAGACGTATCGAATTCTTAACAAATAAACGTAAAAGTTGATTAGCATAATCATTATAATTTTGGTTAAGATTCTCACTCAACAAAATAGTTACGGAAAATTTGAGAAGCATGAAGTTGTAATAGTGGCTGGGCGGCAGTGTTTTCCTTAATACCAATGGACCAATATACAGCAAAAAAAACAGTAACTCGGTAGCTTTCCATCTCTCAATATCCAATAATGATCTGGGAGTACGATTATAATCGGATGGCCATACTCTCTTTATATTGCTTATTTTAAAGTTAATAGCAGCAATTGTTTGTCGACTAATATTGTAGGGCCTACCATCATCTCTCCATATAAAAAGTAATTTTCTCATAACACCCAAGCAAATACTGTGCATGTAGTCTATCGGGAATGTTGTCACGAGTCCAATGTTCAAAGCTGACAATGGTGAATGCCCTTTGTGATGTTGATTATTCAAAAAGTTGGAAAAATTATCATCTGTCCGAAGTTGTGCATTACAATCAGTAAAAGTCATTCTACGCTTGTGGTAATCTCCTTGCACCCAGCACTTATCACATCCATAGTAAGCGTTATGACCTTTCGTGTTTTTAATAAAAGAGCGGGCTGGCATGTCACAACAAAAACTTCTAACTTTTATTTTAAACTTTCTGCCGTTTACATCAACCCCATTTGTCAAGTAATGCGACAACTGTGTAACAAATTTTGCCAAATAATTTTGTAGGGGGGGTTTGGACGATCCGCAGAAAATTGCCACTGGAAACGGATCTTCTTCTAAATAATTGAATATTCTGCACAATATGGGCCAAAAAGACTCGTTTGTGCTTTTATGTATTGGTAGGCCATCTATGTTAAAATCTAACTCTAATATGTTTGAATAGCCATCATGTTTAGTCACAATTTTAGAAATAAAGTGGTATAGACCAAAAAAGTAAAAATGACCAGCCCCCATTTCCTCGAGAATTGTGGTTTTAGGTGTTGAAAGAAGTGTACGAGCATCTTTGGGGAGATCAAACACATTTGGTTTTGTCTGAAACCACGATAGCAGTTCATTGCTTGCAGTGTGCGTAACCCTATTTTTCAGTGCCCAAGAAGCTAAAAATGCTTTGGGTGATTCCAAGGGGACTTCAAGATCCGGAGATGGGGCATCAGATTTTGGCGGGACAAGTTCCTTAACAGAAATCACATCCCGGTCATCACTTTGGCCATCAAGCATTGGCCTTTCTTTACTATTTTCATCGGGTGGAAATAATCTAAGATGGTTTATATTGTTGCAATTATTAGAGTCAGGTGCTAAACCAGAAAGATCGTTGTCATAATTTTTAATAAAAACAGTTCTGCTCCTCATGCTAGAAGAAAATGCAGCCTCAATGCGTTTTAATTCAAGTATATTATCGACATTGGACTTGACATTACGGTAAATGGTGCGCTTGCTTTTATGTTTAAAACATGTTAACTTGTTTGCCATTGCTTTACTATTATAGAACAATAATTAAGAGTTGTGTGTTTTGTACTTCAAGCAGACACAAGGGCGTTCCTGCAATGGAAACGAAAAATATTTTTGCATGCTAATACATATAAAAAAAATAATCTTAAATCAATCGCCCAGCAACATTCATCTTGTGACAGTAATAAATAGAACTTATATTAAATAATTGAAGTCAGATAGTACTTACTTCGTTATCTTATCGGTCATGGCTATAAACAAATCTACAGCTAGGTACACACCGTACTACTTAAACCACAAACTTAAACACAGTAAAACTCAACACAAAGAAACAACAAGCACCTGTTGACCATGCGTTGACATAACCTCTGACAGTCTGACCTGACGTCGTCAGGTCGACACAAGACGCGGTTTCAATTCAACAAGCTGCCAACATTTTCACTAGTTACACCAACATCCTGTAAAGAAAGTCACTAAAAGGGGAATAGGTGTTCAAAGCATCTACAAAGTGACATTCGACTTCCGCTTTTACGTTAATGGACCGGCAACGTAGCGATACATTCAAATTTACAGGCAGTTGGACGTGAATGGACCAGCATCGTAGCGACACATCAAATGTTTAACACTTTGGTATGCGCTTATAAAGCATTGGCATGGTATTGGTATATTACAGCCGCCGGTTTCCCAGCATTTCCAGCACGGAACCGGCAGTCGGCCAATGCTTGCATGTTTGTTGGGCATCTGGTGAAATAATTTTCAGGATTTTTACTTCCTTTTACAATAAAGGAAGTATTGGATTCACCCTAAAAATTTGAAATTGAGTTTTCAACAGATCTTCACGTTTTAGAGTCTCCTGATCCCAAAAAACATATTTTTTTCATTGGTCTGTCTGTATGTCTGTCTGTCTGTATGTCTGCCTGTGAACAGAATATCTCAAAAACGAAAAAAGGTATGGTGTTGAAACTTTATATATAAGTTTTGTGTACTATGTAGATGCGACAGCAAGCTTTTGAAAGAAATAACATAACCAGAAGTAGGTGTTTACTCTTGTGATTTTTCAGTTTTTTTCGATTTTTTCAAAAACGGCTCTAACGACATTTTTAATGTGTATTGATGTGAGATAGGTTACTTTCCAGTTGAATACTTCTAACTAGCCTATTCTGTAAGCTTTTCGTTAGCTCTCAACGAATCGTTATATCCGAAATTTCGTAAAGTGAGCAAGTTCGTATTCAGTAAACCCACTTCGTTAACAAATTCGTAATAACTTCGGTACGCCGTTCGTTGCGGCTGACGTTCCCGTACGATAGGTACTCTTTGCCCTGTCGTTATGAATTCAACGAATTCGTAAAACGTGTACGCTTGCGTAGTTGGTGATTAGTTGACAGTAAAATATCAAGATAACCTATAAATCGGACAAACAAACGTATTTATAAAGTAATAACTTTAATAGAATTTGACGATAATTTTATACATTTGTTGATGGCTATTGGAGAAGAAGAGTGTGTAAACAGGTATGTTATTTTATTGCTGTTGTGTTTGGTGCAAATTATATTTATAAGTATAATTTTTCAGAGAAAATCTGCATCTTCAAAACTGTTTTCTAAGAGTAAGAGATCAAAGTGACCCTTTTAACCCACCTGAGCAAAATGATATGCAAATGGTTCTTACCAAAAATGTGTGGCTACAAGTTACTTGTTTAGTTTGAATTAGTCAATTGTTAGCCGATGTATCAATCTCGTTACAAAAGCCACTTATGACCATTTGTTAAATATATGGGTGAAGTTTCCAACCACCGCAAAAGAGAAACGGAGCACAAAATTGAGATTTTATGGTAAATTTCAATTCAGTGGTGTAATTGACTGCACACATATATAGCCATAGTAGCTCCTCCCGCTGAAGACGAATAGTTTCCAGGGCGAGTATATATAAACCGAAAAAACTATGATAGCTTCAACGTGCAAGTCATATGCGATGCTGACCTAACATTGCTGGCAGTAAATGTGTGGTATCCAGAATCAGTTGACAATGCGGCAATATGGCCAACATCCATTATAAACCAGCACTTGCGACAGTTTGTTGAAGGTACATGCGTTATTTATAATTTATAAATATCAATAATTTCTCTTACAACAGCAAGTAAAATTATTTGAAATAAACATTTTATTTAAAGAAGTTTGTATTGTTGCAGGTGAAAAATCGTCATGATTGTGAGGTGACGTAGGCTACCCCTTGCAACCCTGGCGGTTTACGTGTATTATTGGTGCAGAACTTACTATACCACAGAGTCGCTACAATACAAGATTTATATCAACCGGAAATACAGTGGAAAGATTTATCGGCAAATTTATACTAGTGCAATTGCATTTATATAATACTTATAACTATGTACATAATAATATGATTAAAATATAACTATGCTATGAAGCAATAAAACTCTTAAGTCTTGTCCACAATTTTATTATTGTTGTGTGTAGCGACATCTTTCAAAATCAGATTGGTTTCAGCATCAGACTATAACAATCCTGCTTATTAACATATGAAGCAAATAATAAAAAGTGAGGTTAAAATTTAAAAGTTGAACAAATTTAAGTAAAAAGGCATTAAAACATCAATCAGAAATAATTAACCAGTAAACTACATTATACAAATGATTACATTGATTAAAACACAATAATTAAAAATTTCAAGATAAGAAGTGTACGACATCCGGGATGGCATAACCTTTATTGCTTTATATCAAGAAATCTCTACTATAAACATGACGGATCTCCCTCTATTAATATACCAGTCATAGTTAAAAAAAGCTGCCACTCCTCATTTTCGCTGTTTGTTTTGGCATTAATTTGTTTTTCACACACAACCAAAAACGTTTGAGACTGATCGTATTTTATTTAAAGTTGCCGCCGCCAAGCAGAATATTTGTAGCAACGGTAGTTAAAATGCAATAGATATACATCTACTTATAAATATGAAAGAGACAGATTGCACGTCACAACTACTTATAAAGCTGACCACTAGATGATCGGATTTAAGACGCGTTGCTTTACCTGTACTATTCTAGTTAAAAACATTTCCTCTTTCGTTACGGACTGTTTACGAACGAATTGTTACCGAATTCGTTGAGGCTCCCGTACTGAATACGAATTATAACGAAAATCGGATGACCCTCCTGTACGAATTCGTTCCTAACGAAAATCGTTTAGATAACGAAGTAAGTTAGTGAATAGCACTGTAACTAGCCTATTCTGTAAGCTTTTCGTTAGCTCTCAACGAATCGTTATATCCGAAATTTCGTAAAGTGAGCAAGTTCGTATTCAGTAAATCCCACTTCGTTAACAAATTCGTAATACCTTCGGTACGCCGTTCGTTGCGGCAGAGGTCCCATATGATAGGCTTGGGTCTGTCGTTACCAGTTGAAACGAATTCGTTAAACGTTTACGCTTGCGTAGTTGGTGACAGCAAAATATCAACTTAACCTATAAATCGGACAAACAAACGTATTTATAAAGTAATAATTTTAATAGAATTTAACGATAATTTTATACATTTGTTGATGGCTATTGTAGAAGAGGAGCGTGTAAACAGGTATGTTATTTTATTGCTGTTGTATTTGGCACAAATTATATTTATAAGTATAATTTTTCAGAGAGAATCTGCGTCTTCAAAACCGTTTTCTAAGAGATCACAGTGGTCCTTTTAATTTACCTGAGCAAAATTGTATGCAAATGGTTCTTACGAAAAATTTGTGGCTACAAGTCACTTGCTTGGTTTGAGTCAAGTTACAAATGCCACATATGACCATTTTTTAAATATATGGGTGAAGTTTCCAACCACCGCACAAGCGAAACGGAAAGCAAAATTGAGATTTTATGAGAAATATGAATTCAGTGGTGTAATTGATTAGACACATATAGCCATAGTAGCTCCTCCCGCTGAATACGATTAGTTTCTAGGGCGAATATATATAAATCAAAAAAACTATCACAGCATTAACGTGCAAGTGCATTGCAGTAAATGCGAGGTATCCAGGATCAGTTGACAATGCGGCAATATAGCCAACATCCATTATATACCAGCACTTGCGACAGTTGGTTGAAGGTACATGCGTTATTTATAATTTATCAATATCAATAATTTCTCTTGAAACAGCAAGTAAAATTATTTGAAATAAACATTTTATTTAAAGAAGTGTGTATTGTTGCAGGTGAAAGATCTTTATGGTGACTCGGCTACCCCTTGCAACCCTGGCGGTTTACATGTATTGTTGGTGCAGAACTTACTATACCACAGGGTCGCTACAATACAAGATTTATATCAACTGGAAATACAGTGGAAAGATTTATCGGCATGAAGGGGGCGAAGACATTTTTATAGATGTAGTTGGACCACCAATTGCGGAGAGAAAACTAGTTAAATGAAGGGGGCTTAATTATAGACAATTTTATTGCAAATAATTTTATTTAAAATGTATAGTACTAGTGCGATTGCATCTATGTAATACTTATAACTATGTACCTACATAATTTGATTAAAATGTAACTATGCTATGGAGCAATAAAACCCTTCAGTCTTCTCCACGATTTTATTATTGTCGTGTGTAGCGACATGTTTCAAAAACAGATTGGTTGCAGCATCAGACTAAACAATCGTGTTTATTACAACATATGAAATGAAGCAAATAAAAAGTGAGGTTAAAATTTAAAAGTTGAACAAATGTAACTACAAAACGCCAATCAGAAATAATTAACCAGTAAACTACATTATACAAGTCGTTACATTGGTTAAAACACAATAATTAAAATTTTCAAGATAAGAAGTGTACGACATCGGATGGCATAACTTTTATTGCTTTATATCAAGAAATTTCCACTATAAGCATGACGGATCTCCCTCTTATAACTATGCCACTCATAGTTAAAGCACAGTATATTAACTAAATGTGAATATACTGTTGTTAAAGATTCGGGATTAACTTGTTTTTCACACACAACCAAAAACGTTTGCGACTGATCGTATTTAAAGTTGCCTCCGCCAAGCAGAATGTTTGTAGCAACGGTAGTTAAAATGCAATAGATATACGTCTAGTATAAATATGAAAGAGACGGATAGCACGTAAACACTACTTATGAAGTTGACCACTAGATGCTTGCGCGTACTACTCTAGTTAAAAACATTGCCTCTTTCGTTACGGCTTGTTTACGAACGTACTGTTACCGATTTCGTTAAGGCTCCCGTAGAGAATATGATTTATAACGAAATTCGTTTCACCTTCCTGTACGAATTCATTCCTAACGAAGATCGTTTAGATAACAAAGTAGGTTAGTGAATAGCACTGTAAAATGGGTTTCTATTGTTTTTTTTAATTTTTTTATCAACTCTTATTTTAAATGCAACACCCAGTATATTATTACATTTTTGAATTCAGCTTAAAATTCTAGAGAAAATTTGTCTCTTCAACTAACGCTCTATTTTGTACCGTTTTTGTAGAATTTGCAATTTTTGAAAATTTTTGACAATTGCTTAAAAATTTAAAATCAAATTTTTGGTTAATTATAAGATCACTGTAAAAGGAAGTTGTGTGCGTGTATCACACCAAATTTTTTGTAATGCATCTCCCAAAGGGATTAAATGAGGTAGGTGTGTTCTTCTAAAAATCGTCACGAGATAGATACAGGTAGGAAGTTGAAATTCGGCATATTATTATTATTATTATTAAAATAAATACAGAACAAAGGAAAGGCCCTATGAAGCTCTGATTACAAACTATACTTATAACTTGTAACGCTAAACAATAATAATTATATAAGACAACTTATATCTAAATTTAAAATTATAACATAATTGACAAAAACGGAAAGAAAAATGTCTATTCTGTTTTTAAATGTATTGATCGTAGGAGCGTCGATTCACAATAAACGATCTTCTACTCGTTAATCTTGCTAACTCTCTTTTTAACTTCAAACGGTGGCCCCGGAGACGGCCATCGGCATTAAGTTTGTAGAGAGAACAGTCTATTTAGTTCGCGAAAAGTAATAATTAAGTCACTTCGAGAGCGTCGCATTTCGAAGGTTGTTAAATGTAGAACTTCAAGCCGTTCTTAGTATGGTAGGCGAGTTGCTTTCCGCTGTACATTTTTCAATAAATTTCTGTCTCTAATTAAGTCCGGATGCCAAACAGGACCAGCAAATTCCAGAATGGGACAAACGTATGTGCGATAAGTTTGGCAAATGTAGTTGGAGAGACGTTCCTAAATTCTTTATGTAGCATATACAGAAGCTTATTGGCTTTGTTACACACATCTGAGATGTGTTCAGGCCATGATAGGTCGGTGGTAATTGTTACGCCTAGATCTTTGTGACTGGTAACAGAAAGTAACAGGTTCCCCAAAATATAATAATTATGCATTGGGTTAGTTTTTCCTAAATGCAACACTACACACTTTGTAATATTTAACGGCAAACACCACTCATTACACCATACCAATAGCGAGTCAAGATCATCTTGCAAAACAGTTCGTTGCTTCACTGAGGCGTACAGCTTGGTGTCATCTGCATAATAGGAAGAGCTACTATGCAAAATATGTGGAAGGTCTGCGATGTACACTGCGAATAGGATGGGACGGAGCACCGACCCTTGCGGAACACCACTTAACACTGGTTTGATGTCAGATAAACATTCTCCAACACGAACACAGAATAATCGATCCTGAAGAAAAGCCTGTATCCATGACAATAGATTCCCACGTATACCAACCTGTTCAAGCTTGGCTAAGAGGACAGAGTGAGGTACCCGATTAAAGGCACGAGAAAAATCCAAATATATGACATCAGTGGGGGATGCGTTGTCTAGAAACATTGTCCAATTATTAATGCATTCCAGAAGATTGGTAATTACAGATCTACCAGGAGTAAATCCATGTTGTTGAACAGGTAAAATATTTTCATCCAGCAAGAAAGGTAGGTACTACTCTGTCCACACTTAAGGACTCCATGATTTTTGCTGTAATTGGCGTTAAACTAATGGGGCGGTAATTATTTGAGTCTAGCTTGTCTCCCTTTTTAAATATGGGTGTGACAACTGCACTCCTCCAAGAATTTGGAAGTTCATGTTCGGCAAAGAATTTTTGCATGATTTTTGCTGGAGGTTCAGAAATAACATGCGAACAAGTTTTCAGCAACACAGCAGATAGATGATCAAGGCCTGGCGCAGTAGAAGACTTCAGTGTAGATAATTTTTCTTCAACTAGTTCAGGAGTAAAGTTAACATCGGTTAAGCTTCTGGTAGTCCTCGGAAATTGAATAGGCGGAATAACAAGATTAGGTACATCAGAATAGGCAGATAAAAAGGTATCAGCAAGTATATTTGCGCATTTGTGTCGATTTTTTGCAATTCCTCCGTCACTTGACTTAACTAAAGGAACTTGAACGGTAGATGAAAGGGATGCCCGTACATATTTATAAAATTGCTTTGAGTTCTTGGAATTGGAGATTTTATCTTTGTAGTTCTTTTTTGCTAGATCGATCACTGATATAAGGTGGTTCGAGTATTGTCGATGGTTATGGTAGTCTTCCGTGGCTTTTGTTTTACGATACCTATTCCATAAACGCTTTTTAGTCGATATCCTTGCGAATATCTTACTTTCCAGCCACAGTTTAGAGGGATTTACTTTGATAGGTTTCAAGGTGGAATTAGTTTTGACAGAAGTAGATAATTGTGTATGTAAAAGCGACCAAGAATCGTGAACATTTAGAGAACTCATAGCTTGACACCAGTTGATGGAGTTGAGATCGTCAGTAACGTTGTCATACTTAGTACGTGTTTTGTATATAATTTTATTACGAGAGTCCAAGCTTTGATAAACAACTTGTAGAGTGGCACATATAACAACATGATCGGACTTACCAATTGGAGACAAATGGCAAATATTAGAAAAAAGATCTGTATCATTAGTGAATAACAGATCCAATGTAGAAGGAGTTTGATTAATTCGAAATCGAGTTGGGAAGGTAATCATCTGAGTAAGATTACTGTTCAGAATCATATCGGTTAGATAAAAAGTAGAATCCGCATCACTTTCTGATTGATGAGACATTATTGGCCATTTGACGGAAGGGAAATTGAAATCACCCATTACTATTAAGTTTGTAGTTTCAATAGACATCTTGGTAAGTAGATCAAATAGATCTTTATCGTTTTGAAGATTATTAGAAAATCTAATATTGCAACTGGGCGGTCTATACATGCAGACTAAAGTAAATTTAAAAGTGCAGTTCTGAAAAGATAAACATATTCCATCTATTGTGCCAGGAATGGGCATATCAATATGCTGTAACTTGAAAGAAGCGAAGAAAAAATTATTAGTGAAGATACAGACGCCACCACCATGACGATCGGCTCTGTCAGCGCGATACAGTAAATAACCAGGTAGTTTGTATAACGAGTGGGGTAATGAGGGCATAAACCACGTCTCTATGATCAGAAAACAAGCAGGTTGATGAACATTAACAAAAGCTATGAATTCAGGAAACTTGGAGTTCAATGAATCAATATTAGTGTAATAGATAGGTAATGTTGTAAGAGATGTAATTTTATCTGTTCTTAGTTTTTTGCGGAATTTATCAAATTAGTTCATTGTATAAATCAGATCAAATCATTTTTTGGGTTTTGGAAAATTCATCACCGAAAGGCGTTAAATGAGACAAATCTGTTTGTCATGATATCGCCACGGGGAAACTACTACAGGCAGTAATTTGAAATTTGGCATACTAGATTGTTTTACTAATCGGAAATAATTTTTAGGGTTTTTCGAAATTTATCTCCTCAAAGTGGTTAACGAGGCCAGAAGTGTTCTTCTAAAGATAGTCACAAAAGAACTACTACAGGCAGAAAATTGAAATTTGGCATATTAGATCGTTTTACAATTTAGGTCAAATCAATTTCTGGCTTTTTCGAAATTAACTCCCGAAAGATTTAAATGGGGTAGACTCTACCCTACAAAAAGAGAGAAAAAGTCAAAATGTCAAATTATCGACCAATAAGTTTGATCTCGAATATATATAAGGCTTTCGCTATTATCATTCAAAAACACATATATACACAATTAGAAAAAAATCACCAGCCAGAACAAGCAGGATTCAAGAAGGGCTATTCCACCATTGACCACTTGCAAGCAATCAGTCAGCTAGTAGAAAAACACAACAAATTCAACATCCCGCTGTACATAGGATTAATAGATTTTGAAAAAGCATTTGACTCCATTGAACATCCATTTATTATAGAAGCTCTACAACAACACAAAATAAATGGCAAATACATTAACATCATCCAACAATTGCTAGAAAATAATTCAGCATGTATAAAACCAGAACGAAGGGGCTACCAATTCAAACTGGAAAGAGGAGTCCGACAAGGGGACCCTTTATTACCAGAGTTGTTCAATGCTACATTCGATTACTTATTCAACCAACTCAATTGGAAAAATGTGGGTGTAAATATATCAGGGTCATTTCTTACAAATTTACGCTTTGCAGACGACGTAGCATTGTTTGCGAAAAGCTCATTCGAACTGGAAAAAATGTTGCAAGCGCTAAACAAGAAATGCACAAAAATTGGTTTAAAAATCAACATGACTAAGACCAATATACTCACCAACAGTAGCAGGAACCGCATTTTGCTGGATGGTCAAGAAATTTTTTATAAGGAAGAAGCTATTTATCTTGGAAAAATCATATCCTTTAAAAATAAAGACAGCAAGAAAATCCAAAGACGCATAACTCAAGGGTGGCAAAAATTCTGGTCTCTGAAAACAATCTTGAAGAGTGACATATCTAAAAAACTTAAAAGTAAACTGTTCAACCAGTGTGTAATCCCGACCTTAACTTATGGTGCACAGACGTGGGCAACAAACAATAGTGAACTCAACTAAATTCACGTCACTCAAAACAAAATGTTAAGAAACATACTAAAAATAAAACTCAGTGATCACGTAAAAATTCTGGACATAAGGATGCGATTCCAAACCGAAGACATACAATACTACTGCAAAAGGCTCAAGCTGCGCTGGGCAGGTCATGTTGCAAGAGCAAAAACAAGATGGACAGAAAAGATAACTCGATGGAAGCCAAACTTATATAAAAGAAGAAAAGGTCGGCCTAAAACACGTTGGGAAAACGACATTGTATCCATAGCTGGGGAAAGCTGGATGAAAGTAGCCCAGGACAGAAACACATGGAAAACCCTGGAGGAGGCCCTTGCCCAATAATTGGGATTCATATAGGCTAATGTATGTATGTATTACGTGTTTTTCTAAAGATCGTCACGAGAAAGACAAGTACGAAGTCGAAATTCGGCATATTAGTTGGTTTCACAGATCATGTCAATTCATTTTCAGGGTTTTGTGGAATGCATCTCCTCAAAACAGTTAAATGAGATAGATCGGTTTTTTAAGATTGCCTTAACGAGCGAAGTACTACAGATAGGAAGTTGAAATTTGGCATATTAGATCATCTTACAAATAGGCCAAATAATGTTTAGGGTATTTTGGAATTCACCCTCAAAGTGTGTTACGGTGTAAACGCTTTCTTAGCGATATTCTGTTTGCGCATATCGAAATTTGTTAGATTAATGATCACTTTTTTTGGTGGTGCTATAAACAGCGATAATTGCGATGAAGTCAACAACAAAATTATATCTCTTTTGCCTGAATATGAAAAGCAATATTTGAGTGTGAATACAATTGCATCACATAATGACATTTTATAATTTTCTATGGAATTTCTAGATTTGTTAAATTTCAGTGGAATATATCCACATTACGTAACACTAAAAATAGGATCAATAGATATTTCCTTGAAAATTTTAAATGTGTCTACTGGTTTAAATGAAGAGATAAGATTAATGGTACACAATTTATATATGAACTGCTTAGATTTGGTATTAAGTGGACAAGTTACAGGCAGAAGAGTATTATTACAATGTATATATTAACGAATTTAATATTGCACTACCTTTTTGCCTATGAAAAGAAATTTTTCTGTACGCCTGTCATTTATGATGACAATTAATAAATCACAAGGACAAACTATGGATAAAGTGGAAATATATCGTATTTACCGCAACCAGTATTTAGCCATGGTCAAGCATATGTAGCAATATCACGTCTGAGTAGTTTTGAAAACATAAAAATTTAAATTTTACGTAAGAGATCGTGCCACACATTACAAAGAAGTTTTGTAATTTGCAAAATATTTTTTTTTTGCAACGGGTCCACTAATTTACTTTTATAGAGTGTGTCCCAGGATTGATGTTACAAGAGGGTGAGATGGACTAACAATTTTTGAATTTTATTTTAAGATTGTAGCATTAGGTCCTGCTTGGTTTGAATAGAATTTTGTAAAAACAAGTCGGCCTTGACAATCAAGCGAATACTATTTTCTTTACAGGTAAACTACTCTTTCTGTTTGTTATATGGCAAAATGTTACCAACAAAAGTTGTTCAGAATGATAAATTATATCCCTATACAAAATTTCAGGAATACATCCCGACAAACTTTGAGACGTTACAAAGAACACCAAACGGAGCAATTTTTGTTAATATACTCATGTCCGAAAATGAACCACTTTGACAGTACAGTAAATTATTCAAATTTACAGTAGTTGCACAAAATGTTGACCATGTACTTCAATACAGAGATTGTATCGTAGGTTTATGGATTAACAGACCATATGAAATATTTCTGGAACAGCTTTCAAATGTGCGGAAGCAGCTTTGACTCTTCCTCTCCAAGTACAGGAAACTTTACAAAACCCCAAAGAAAAAAGTCGAGGACACCAACACTAATATTCTGTTCCAATCCACCTGTTCATGATAAACTTTGTATATAAACAATTGGTAATAATAATTATTGTTTGTGCCCATATAGTTGAAAAGATAAATAAAAAATTTAATTTGCTCTACTACCAAAATGGATCATTTACGAACATGTGTTTATTAACAAACAATGCTAGTATTGATGTATTCTATAACCCGCCAAAGTTCGTCTATAAGTTTTTGGGGCAAGCTCTATAAGCACATTGTAAATAAAATCTTAGTAAGCTCTACAATATAAGAAATTCAAAATACAGTGGGATTATAAAAACTGTAGAACACGGTTGGCTATGGAAAACAAAATCTTTGTTTTACATTAGTTCACATATTTACAATTAATTCATCTCTTAATTTGGACATTTGTCCAATCAAGGTGTGTTTATTAAAATGGTTTTCTCCTAGGGTAACAGCTGATTACACTGTTTATGGTACATGCTGTGATGTTGAAAATCCATCGCCACTCTTTTATAAAAATTTGTATGATAGAAGTGTTGAATGCAGTATGTAATTTGAAAAACATTTCTTGTTAAAAAAAGTGTTAATGGTAAAATAGATATTTACAAAATAATAGAGAGATGTCAGTCACTGTTCAAGCTCACCCTATACAGTGGGCCCCGGATGTGATATCGCATTTTTGATTCTTTGAGAAAAAGTAATTTTTTGTTAAAAGTCTTTTGTCTTGGAAAGTCACAAACAGTAATCAAAGTGTTTCAAAAATTTAAAAATAATCAACCGAAGCAGTCTCCTTATATTTCATTTTTGTGAAAAATGTTATTTAATAAACTTGTTTCGAAACTGAAGAATTATGGATGCTGGTTAAATAAAAAAAATGACCTTCACCAAGAAAATAATATTTTTGAGGAACAGAGATTTGAAACTTCCTTATGTTTGAAAGAAAATGTTATTCTTACACTGGAAACTGATCTTTTATTTTTAATAATTATTCTTTCTAAGCAGGGTTATTCCAAAACAGAAGAAACGTAAACAGCAAAAGAATGTCAATTAAGTCGAGAACTATTCAAAATCAAGACCTTCAACTAGTACAAATTTTTCTCATCTTCTAAGTTCTTCATACATGGATGAAATCACATCTTTACTTACGTGGCCAATAACTTTGACAAGTTTTCGTTTTAATAGGTAATTCAATGATGTAGCAATAAGGTAGGACAAGGTTATCGTGGTTTAATAGTAGTAGTTATTTTTTTAGAAAATACAAAATACTTATAAAAGTCTGTTAGCGTTGACAAAAATATCCACAGCATTATTACATTACTAGTTATTGATTTAGTAAAAATCTATTTTTCTTATTTTTCAATTACACAGCTTTTCTTAAGTTTTGCAACAACTTTATTAAATAACATTTTGGGAAATTGAAAATAATGGTACCTTTCTTAATGTCAATCTTTCATTTTGTAATTTTTAAAAGAGCCTGTATATTTTCTCATAAGAATAAAAAATGGGAAAATTTACAAAAGCACGGTACCCGATCCGGAGACACACTATCATTAATATTACATCAGTAGTGAGTCAACTATATATTTACATATCCCAAATATATTGCATACATTCTTCAGTATGAAAGCAGTGGTATAGATTGCAAACCTTAGATTTCAAAATAATCTACATTACTTACATTAGGTACATTTTGGGTAGAACTGTGCTCACTTCAGGTTTATAAAGAAATTTATTTATATTTTTCTGGCTGTTTGGTGCTTTGAAATTTCACACATACAGAATTTCCTAGGTGAATTTGTTAACAACCTGTAAGTTACGTTTGGTGTAATTGATTGCCAAATTATTTTAAATATAAATACAGTTACATAGAACCAAGGCACTTAGTACTTGGTAAGCGTTACTTACGGAATGAAACCATTTTATCATTTCTACTTTTCCTTGCGTTGAATACATTTTAACAAATACAGAATTTAACAATCAGTTATAAATGACAATAACAAATATAAATGTGCATGTTGTTTGTTTAGATAATTCCAAGCAGGGCCGGTGTGGCTGTTTACACCAGCATGGGCAATTGACTTCAAACAGGCCTGTATCAAAAATGACTTTTCTTTTAAGGCAAATAAACCCAATTATAAAACATAAAAATAGATATTTATGTTATAAGTTTAAAATTCAGGACTGTTTGGACAAGCCGCAGTTTATGCCCAAGCGAGCGCAGCGAGTAAGGCACATAAATAAGGCAAATCTAAGGCAAGGCGCATATTGAGACGCGTATGACGCGTGCGAAGCAGCACAGCACAGCGCGCTTTTTTGTAGCCAGCGGAAATAGGTGAAACAGCGCAAGTTGGTACACGAGGCGACACAGTGCAGTTTTCGTATAGCGAGCAGTCGCACGGCTCTGTGGTTGAAACGCAGTTTCTCGTGCACGAGTCCTAACGTGTACAGTTTTAGTTAATTTTAAAAAATTGAAATCGTTGGATTTTTAAAATTAATTATGGCAGAAGAGAAGTTAATAGAGGCAGTCAGGCAACACAGGGAGTTGTATGATACAAAAGATGCTAACTATATGAAAGCCAAATTGAAAACTAGAATTTGGAGTGAGATTGCAAAAGAATTACATTTAAAAGACGGTAAGTAACTATTTTTTATAGTATTAAACAATCATTTATTTCCAGAGCGCATATAAGTACAAAAATATTGTGAAAATTAAATGTAAGGTTATGTCAATATAAATATTTAATTATTCAGCATAATAAAAGTATACTTGCTACATATTCGTAAACAATAAATCTAGTGTTAGTAATTCCCAAGCATAACAGTTTGATGTTGCCATGGGACGCTTCCCCAATTGTTGAAATATTCAGTAAAATTTTCCCTCACTCTAAATGCATTTGATGAAGCCCTCACCTGTCTACTATGTAGTGGAAGTAACTGACTTTGTGGTAATTCTTCAGTATCAGCTACATCTTCTTGTAATGCTATTCGTGTGCACCTCAAGTAGTTGTGCAAAACGCAAGCTGCCTTTACAATATCTCTTACCATGTCGACTTTATTTTCGAAAGGTCTTCTGAATACACGAAACCGTAAAGCCAAAATACCAAAAGAACATTCCACGGTTTGTCGAGCTCTAGAAAGTCGAGCGTTGAAAACTTGGTGTTCATAATTTCCAGTTACATTTCTTCTTGGATACGGATTTTCTGATAAAGGAAAAGCCTCATCTCCCACAAAAACGAAAGGCATCGGATCAGCAATAGTCGGAAGCAGAGCAGGCACGGGAAGTAATAAAGAATGTTTCATCAATTTTTTACCTAATGCACTGCTCGAAAATAAACTTCCATCGCTAAATCTTCCCATAGCTCCAACGTCAACGGTGATAAATCTGTAATCTGCATCAACTGTTGCCAATAACACCACAGAGAATGTATGTTTATACTTAGTTAAAGTATGAAGACCCGCTTTTGCCAGGTTTTTTAATTACAATATGTTTTCCGTCTACTGCCCCAACGCAGTGCGGAAATTGCCATCTGTGTTCAAATCGGGAAGCAGCAGATTCCCATGTTTGTGTTGTAGGTTTGGGTAAATATTTTGATTTCATATGCTCCCACATTGCGACGGCTACTTCTTTCACAATATTAGACACCATTCGATATCCCATTCTAAAGTTGTAAGCGATACTTTTATAACTGTCTCCAGATGCTAAATATCTGAAACAAACACAAATATATTGGTTAGAAAGGTAGTGTTTGAAATGTAGTAGTACCTAAATACAGTAAAGTTGAAATAAATTACTTTGCAAAAAAAAATCTAAAAAGTAGTCGTAATTTGCAAATTAATTTTAAATTTGTAATTTTATTGCAGGGGACAAGGCAAAAAATATGTGGTTAAAATTAAGAGGCAGCTTGCGAGATGCACGGCGACGACAGTAAAAATGTGTGAGATGTGGGGCTGCTCCTGAGAGCATCAAGCCATGGAGGTTTCAAAAGCAGATGTTATTTCTGGAACCCTGTATGTCAACTGGACCGCGAGAAAGAAATCTTGTCGACGAAAGCGATGACGATTCGCAACTTTTGTCTGAAGCAGCCACACCTGACAATTTCGATATTGATGGAATAGAATTTGCACGTGAAGAGGAAGGGCCCTCACAACTGGGTCTTGTTACAAATATTTTTCGAGTCTTTGAAAACAACAGTGATGGTGAACAATCCATTGGTGTCGATAGTGTAGCTAGTAATAGGGAAAGCAGCAGACTTCCAGAAATGTCATTACCCCTGACACCTAGTTCTACGGCGGTGGTGTACAACAGAAAGAAAATCAACAACGATGTCTGCGATACGTTAAAGCAATCTATGCAACAACGGGAAGAAAGGGCACGGCAACGGGCGGAAGATAGAAAAAAATTATTGGAAAAAAGCAGCAACTTGGATGACGCTCTTTATAACTTTTTCATGTCCATGTATCAGCTCACTAAAAACATGCCTCCCACTTACCAGCATAGGGTCAGAGCCCAAGTTTTAATGCAGTATCCGAAGCAGAAGCAAGCATGATGAACATTCCATCTCACCGACCATCTTCTACATTATCTTCCTCTAACGATTCCACTACATGTAGCATTCCAGCTCAATCTTCTTATGCACCATCACCACACACTTCACCTATTTATGAAGTTCTATTACCCAACCACCCCACGAATTTACACTATATGGAAGAACAATCTGAAAACCAGCACACAACTCTAACTACACCCAGAAGCTCGCTGATCGATTTTATTAACCATTATACCTAAGTGAATTTTTTTCTATTTTTTGTGCAGTGTTATTTTGTGCAAACTATATTTTTTTGTAATACTTAGCTACTTTATATTAATAAATATGTTTGAAAATGCATGTACAATTTTAACACTCACCTCAAAAACACTGCAAGTTTTTTTTCACTACCAATTGGCTTTTGAGCATTACATCCATCTGATTCAATAGATTGTTTAATCATCTCATGTACTTCTGTGAACTGATTTCTATTCATGCAAAAGTAATTGGTAAAAACGCGATCAGAAAACTCGAATGTCATTTTAAATTGTCCATGGCTATTTCTTTTACTTAAATAAAAATTATTCGGTGATTTATATTTTTTCTCCATCAAAGATTGGAGCAACATTTCTCCAGCATCACTATCTGACTCTGAACTTAAGGAATCTAAATAAATATATTTTCTTTGCAAATCATTCATTTTATTAATTAAAAGTGCCAAGTTGCGTTAGATCACTAAAAACTGCCACGTGCACTACGTCGCAATATGCGAATTTCCACGCTACGCGTGGGATGACATCGCGTCGTAACAAAACGTGTCAGGTCGCTTAATACGTGTCATACGCGTCTCAATATGCGCCTTGCCTAAAAATTGAAACCGAGAAAATTTCAGACAAGTATATACAAGGTGAGCACCTTAAAAAAATAAAATTTTGTTTATTTTGCTTTAACTTAGAACTAGATACAAGTAATAATTTGTACATAGCGCAGGCTTTATTCTTAACAAAAATGGAACCCACCAGATACAGGATAAATGTTGTATGATACAAAAAGGAGCAACAAATAAGCGGGTTATGTTAAATTTAGCTGAATCAAAGGAATTTGAAGTGTTCCGGTAGCTCAAGAAGCAAATGCCCACTTTATCCCTAAACTACCGTCAAACAATGAAGCGAATGCCCCGACTCGTTCGCAGGCACTGATTTTCGAGTCCCATCACCGGTAATTTAGTTGTGTTGTTTTACAGCTGTTTAATTAGTTATTTCATATATGGAAAAACTTTTGGCAGCTAATTTTTACATTTATTATAAAAAACGACATTAGTGTAAAAATATATTTCGACTTTCGTCTTCTTCAGTTTACATGAATATAAAACCTGTAAGTTAAAATGCGAATTTAGATGCTATCATCACACTGTATGTAGGTAGGTGAGTGAACGAAATCATTCACCTCAATATGCAAAAATATTTTATATATTATAAATACCGTTTTAGTTAAACAGTTCCAAGTTTCAAAAATATCCTCGTTTTAACAATCTTTGTTAAGTTCTAAAAATTGTTGTGTTCTTATCAGAAACATTATTAGGCTATTGTATGTTTTTTTTAGTTTATTTAATTCTGTTTCTATAGGAAAGAAAAATGTTTTTGGTATTTAAAATCATATATAGGTTTTAGAAAAACTTACTCTGTTGTGGAAATATAAGATTTATTACTACCTCTTGCTAGGAAATGAATTTAGAATTTGTTACATACAGCTTACGATTGTTTGTTAAATATGTGAAATTTGCCAGCTGCACAATTCCTCTCATTTGGATTGTTTTTGTTTTAATTCTCTGAAAACTGTTCTGTTATTTAAATTAATTTAAGCAATATAAGAAACTTACTTTGTTTTAAAAATAGAAACCCCTTGTTAGGAATATGGAATTTGAAATTTGTTATGTTCAGCTTACGATTGCTTTTTAACTAAAAAGGAATTTATAATATATAAAATATTTTTGCATATTGAGGTGAATGATTTCGTTTACTCACCTACCTACATACAGTGTGATGATTGCGTCTAAATTCACATTTTTAACTTACAGATTTTATATTCATGTAAACTGAAAAAGACGAACGTCGAAATATATTTTTACACTAATGTCGTTTTTTATAATAAATGTAAAAATTAGCTGCCAAAAGTTTTTCCACATATGAAATCATCGGTATTATTTTTATTTTTGCTTTTTACTTAAATTCAGATGAAAGTAAAAATCTGCACATAGTTCAGACTTTATACCCTTGACAAAAATTGAACCCAACAGATACAGCGTAAATGCTGCAAAGCAGAAAAAGGTGTCAATGAAAAGTGGGTTCTATTTAAGGCAGCCGGGACGCACAAACTCTACAAATGCTCTATAGACCATTCCTTTACAATATCCCACAAAACGTTGGAATCGCATACGCAGCCGCCTCCCTTTCGAATTCGACCGCCGGTAATGTTTTCTTATTTGAAAAGTTATGTAATTTATTAGAAACCTGAAGATATTTTTACCGCTGGCTTAATTTGATTGAAATTTATTTAGTGTCACAATGGCCACTTACGGATGAAGTTATGTGTAAAGCCCTTTACTGATTTTTTAAATTGTATGTATAGCTTTAAGGGGTTTAAATTGACAACCCATAAGGTATTTCATTTTTTGTAAAACAACTGGTTTTAAGAAGAAACTAAAAGGAACTAAAAAGTTTTTAAGTAAAACAGACTTTCCAATACTTTTTTAATCAAATTCTTGTCAGTTACAAAGTTCTAATAAATATATTTACACGGGTTGCTAATTTTAATCTCTGAAAGCCATACGCAGAAATTAAAAATCATTTCATAAATAAGAAGGAATAGAAAAGATTTGCCAATTTTCATTTGAATATCCTTTCCCAATTTACAATAAAATGACAAAAACCTGATTTAACCCCCCCACCCTTCACCATAAAAATTGAGAATTGAACCTATGCTTATATGAACTTTTTTGCTCAATATGTGATGTAGAATCTGCCATTAAGAAATGGGCAAGTATTCAGTTATACTCTGTATCATATTTGCTAACTATTTATTAATAAAAAGAAATTTTCAGTTGCTTGCTTTTTGTTTTCTATAAACATGCTGTACTTCCCACTGAAGAAAATCTTTTTTTACTCAGGAAGGATCTCGGGGTTTGTATAAATTGAAATCTGGTCACCGTATTTTCAGTGTATTTATAAAATTAGTTTAAACATAGGTTTTTATTTTGTAGTATACATTTTTAGTGTATATAGGAGATTTCAAGACCAATTATTTAAATAAATAGAATAATTTATATCCTAGCTAGCTAAATCTAATAAAGCATGCAATAAGTGCAAATTAACCGTAACAATATTTATTGAGTTGTTCGATAGAATTTTGTATGCCACTCGTGTGTTGTTACATTAGTATCATAAATAACTATTTTATTAAAATTGTCGAAAAATATATTAGGATAAGTAATGTTAAAACAGCAATAAAAAGATCTCTTGAAGATAGATTACCATACTTCATAAAAAAAACCAAATGTATTACATGACAATATTTTTAACGTTATATTCCATAACAAAAATATTATTTAACACATCACTAAATCATAAATTTTCTTTTTTTTAATTTATAATAAATAGTCTTAGTTTAATACACAAAATTAAAAACGAAGTTATTAAATCAACATCATTATATTTAAGTTTCTTGTCATGTTACAATAAATGCCACATATAGTATTAAAATAGCTATTACCTTTCATGTTTATAACTTTTGAAAATTACAATATTGAAGAGGGTGAAGTCTATAAGTTGACTATTTCTCATTTTAGAAAGTAAAAAACATATTATAGATAGTTTAATTGTCTACAATTATTTAAAAAAATTGATTCTTAGAAGCTTACTCTCAAAATTATGAGAAACAATTCAAACGCAAAAATGATTTTATTTTCAAACATCATAAAAGTGATTGTCAAGGTAAAAGTGTCAATTTATCTGCTTAGGCATAAAAGTGCTACTACTCATTTAAATAACTAAAGCAAACATTTCAACAATATAATTTAATTATCATTTCTTACTTTTATTCATAGTAACCATGGACAAATTATTTCCAATGTATCACGATTCTACCTCAATCTTGATTTTTCACATTCCTACTAAATTATTGTTTTCTGATTTTGTTATATTTTGCTATTAGATATTCGACTAAAATAAAATTACACGTGTTTTGATTTTTAACTGGGTTATAGTTGCATTGCTAAATTAGATACTATTTCATAACCCTACTAGATGAAAATAATTTTTGATCATACTTTACTATATTATTTACATAGTCAAATACCGGGTGACCATAAATGGTTGTTTTTTTTTTTAGGTTGGCACTGTTTATGTTGGTGGCACTGTAAGTCTATGTCAAGTCAGGTTAGGTTTGGCGTCAGTTTGTGTCCAAAAATGGCGCAAAACCTAACGTGCTAACCTCGAATTTGACATAGACTTACAGTGCCACCAACATAAACAGTGCCGACCTAAGAAAAAAAAATCACAACCATTTATGGTCACCCGGTATATTAAACTTGTTTAGATGAGTGACAAAAAATCGAATTTTCAAAACGACTGTAGACAAGCAGAATAGTTCATATAATCCACCGAGCTCTGTAGTTTAGTGGTTAGCACTTCTACTTAGCATTCGGGAGGTCATGGGTTCGATTCCCTCGACCGTCTGCTCTGATTCAGATTTTTAGGTGGTTTCCCTGAGTCAACAAAGTACTTTCTCTAAGGCAAATGCTGGGGCAGTGTTTTTCCACCTTTCCTGGCCTTTCTTCCATTCTCCACCCCCTCTTTTCTCTCACCCATGATATAACTCTTGGCTGAAGAGGGACGCAAGGTCCCTATAGCAGCCTATCCTCAGTTGGGGAGATTGAAATTACCTTGAACTTTTTACCCTCATATAATCTTTGTCTTAAATTTACTACCTCTGTCGTGGAGCAAGCACCTTTTTATTACTAGCTCTAGGTAGAATTTATGTACAAATCTGACAATCACGCAGAGTATTTGCAGTATTGCCAATGTGCGTGCAATTGCTGGAATTGTGAGTATTTTAAGTGCTCGTAGGAATTTTTGTGGGTAAGTATCATTTTCTAGAAAAATTCGAGTAATTGTCCTTATTTTTCTTTCCAAAGAAGACGGTAGTCACTAAATTTTTAAATTTTGCCTTTAACTGAGTGTAGATACGCGACATCACGCTTCCACTACCAATCCTACCAGCTACTAAATTGTCGTCCAATGTAAAATGTCCTAAATACACAGTGGTTTCCACGGAGAAGGTAAAGAGTCAGGAAGGAGTGTTTGGGCTTATGCTATGAACATACAGGTTGTCCGAAATCCGTTTTGAACATAGGAAATTAATGAGTGCGACAAGGAAAACATAAACAAAATGAGTAGCAGGACAAAGACAGAACGTAATCATGGCTAGCTAAATTTTTAAACTAAAATTAAGTCAATGAAACAAATAAACACTTCTGTCAAATATTTTAGCTGTTATTAAGAGTATAAAGTGAGGTTTAAATATACTATTGTTTACTATTATTATTTAAACCTCATTTTATACTCTTTCTGACAGATAAAATATTTGACAGAAGTGTTTTTTTTTTTCATTGACTTAATTTTAGTTTAAAAATTTAGCTAGCTATGATTACGTTCTATCTTTGTCCTGCTACTTATTTTGTTTATGTCTTCCTTGTCGCACTCATTAATTTCCTATGTTCAAAACGGATTTCGGACAATCTGTATACGTGCGACGGAAGCCGCCATTTTGGGACAACCACATTATTCGGGTGGGGTCGTGCAACTCGTGCGTCATTCGTTCCCAAATCGCCCGTTGTTTATGTTTGTATTCAAATCGGAGATCGAAAGTTGTTGTTTATTTGTGTTTTCGTCGAAAAAAAAACAAAGGTAATGGTTAGTTGTGCAGCCTGTGGTTGTTCCAAAACCCCAAGGAATAAAATTGCCAACGTTACTTTCCATTCGTGAGTATTTTATTTGCATATAATTTAGGGTTAGAAATTCCAACCATAGGCGTAACACGTGTGTTTGTGGGGGTACCATTGTGTTCTTATTTTTAATGCAATGATATTTTTTTTAGTTTTCCTAAAGATGGCCATAGAAGGGAAATATGGAGTGCCTTCTTGAAAAAGCCAGGATGGATTCCCAAACGCACCAGTGTTTTGTGTTCACGTCATTTTGGTAATCAGTGCTTTGACCGCTCGTCTCAGTTAATTGTGAGACTACATTCAACGCGATTCCTACAATTGAAGTGAAACGATTGAAATATGTACGTATTATTTTATTACACCTACAGCCAGTCTTATAAAGATCACTAATCTCAGGTTAAAAAATGTGTTTACTAATGAATGAAATGTCGTAAGCATTAACGTTTTATGCGCTTTTGTTTATTTTAACAGCGAATTAAAGTTAACCTCAGGTTAGTGGCCTTTATAAGACTGGCTGTTAGTAATATTATCTTTGTTCAAAGAAATGTTCTTCAATCCAAGAATATCTTAGTTTCATATATACGCAAATAATATATAATGAATGGAAAATTAATTAAGCAAGAAAACATGATATTATATTGTAGTAATATTAAACGTATTACAATCCCAACAATGTTACTACACTCACCGGCACGAAAAACGGAGCACTTGCATGTTTTGATTAGATTTAAAATTGTATCCCTTTGTGATGTTTATTATTATATTTATTATTATACATTTATTATACATACACTCTTTACCTTCTCCGGGTTTCCATGCTCATGTTCGCCAGCTATCATTAGAAAAATAGCTGTCACCACTCACCAGCGCATTTATTTTTTGCTTTTTTTGCATTTATTGTTGGCGTATTATATAAAAATAGGCAAGTATAGCCAATCATTATCTTTCATGTTATAGAGTTACATACATATATGTGTAATATGGATTTATTGTTTCTGTTTTATATACAATAGGTATAGCCAATCATTTATTTTTCATTTTATAGAGCTACATACATGTTTGTCTTCTGTGCAATGTTATAAGGGATGCATTAAAAAAAATCTGTAAAAGGCTTTACCCAGAACTTTCCTTTTCAACATTGTGACATTAAATAATTTTAAAATCAAATTAAGTTAGGAGTACAAATATCTTCACGTTTCTAATAAATTAAATACATTTTCAAATAAAAAAAATGTATCCCGCTAGGGTTTGAAGTCACCGCATCTGTAGTTCTGCAGAATGCTCGATCCTAACCGAATCTCCGCAGCGGATATAACTACAGCGAAATTCCATCTGCGCCACTGAGTCTCTTCCAGATAAATCTAGCGCGCGCCTGTCTTGAAGAGCACGGTGTTATGGTTGAAACATTTTTACTCTTTTGTGACATTATCCTTTGTCGGTTGAGTCCCTATTTTCAGCAAATGTAAAACCTGACCTATGTGAAAGTTATTACTTCTTTTATTTCAAAATTAACTCACAAACAAACAATTTTTTTTAAGGTGCTTACCCTGTTTATATTTGTATGCAATTATACCGTTTCATGCGAGGTAGATATATAATATGTATGCAAAATATCATCTTCTTATGACAAATAGTTTTTCAGCTATACTGTCAACAGACAGACAGACAGATAGACAGACAGACTGACGGACCTTGAAACGTGAAGATCTGAAAAAATCTCGAAAGGTGATTTTTTCCTGATTACAATACTTCCTTCGTCTTTCAGACGAGGGAAGTAATAAAAATAAATTGAATGTTGTTCTTTTTTCAAATTTGCCGCCATTATTTAGTGCTCGTATAAAAGGAGTAATTGCTGGTAACGTGGAGAATTTCAAGTATTACTGTTGGCAACATTGGGTATTTGGAAAACTTTTAAGAATTTGTTTTTTTAAATTGTTTTTTTGTTTTTTTTAATTTGTTGGGGAAATAGGCTTTCAAGAACAAAAATTAGTGGTTTATTACATACAAAAAGATCTACAGGGCAGGACAAGTGTTGCGATTTTGCTGTTGATTTGAATATCCTTACAGAAAATGACTAAACAAATGTATTCTGTAAGCGGCGACAAAGATAGTAGTAGCGAAAGTCAATAGAATAGGAACTATTATATATTTTTATAGTCATATTCTATACGTAAACATTTTTTTTTTCATATATTATATACAGACAGATCAATAAAAAAACAATTAGGGTAGGCTGTGATATGTGTTATACCGTTTGGCAGTACTGATATGTATTGTCAGTCTATGTCAAATTCGAGATTTGCAGGTCAAGTTTTACGTCATTCTGTGTCAAACAACAAGCAAACCTAACCTACTAATCTCGAATTTGACATAGACTGACAATACACTTCAGTACTGCCAAACGTATAACACATATCACAGCCTGCCCTAATTGGTTTTTTTATTGATCTGTCTGTATTATGTACTTGTATAAATGAATTAGTGGTTAATAGAGTTTTAAGTAAATTAGTGTAGTTTTCAATAGGTCTTAACAAAACAATTATTTTTATGTATTAATTTTGTTAATTTAACTAGAAAGTGAAATATACATTTATGTAAATTTTTCAGGCGGTGGATCAGGTCCCGGCAGCCGGGATGTATAAAATGATATTTAAAATCCCGGCAGCCGGGATTCATTCGATTTGAACTAAAAATCCCGGCTGTCGGGATGTATAAATTACATTTAAAATCCCGGCAGCCTCAATTCGTTCAATTTCAACTAAAAATCCGGCAGTGACTGATGGGAAGGGTAGCATATACATTAAAAGAATGAAGTTAGGGATTGTCACTGCAATGAGAGCGTGTGCATTATTGTGATTATACCACTCCCTCTAACATCAACCAATGAAAAAACGGCAAAATGCATAGTTACGCATGTACTAACGTAGGTAACGTTTATCACAGTATCATGCACAATCACAGTTACATAAGCCTAAATTGCAGTGTAAAATGACTACCGCTTGTTTTGACGATTCCAAAATAAAACAAATTGGTTGTAACCGCACTAAACAGGTTTTAATGCCATTTTCAGTAGAAAATGTTTTAAAAGCTGTTAATGGCAACACCGAAGGATCAGTTCCATTTACTTTAGCAACAGACGCATCTAGGGTAGCCAGATTTCACTTTATATAACCCAGAGATTGTTCGTGAGTAAAAAAGGTTTACTTCAATAGGAAATATAGGATGTTTGTAGAAGATAAAAAGGTTAGCAACTATGTATACAGGGTATAACAAATTACGTGGTCATATTTTAATGGTGCAATTGAGGTTACATATTGACAAAAAAGTACATGCAAACATAAGTGCAACTGTCAACCCCTTAAGGTTTAGAGGGGGCAGATCTTTTCTACCAGTGGAACACTTATTTATGAAATGGTTTTTAATTTTTAAATATGGCTTTAAGAGGTTGAAATTAGCAACTCTTGTAAATGTTTATGTTTTTATTAGAACTTTTAATTTATAATGATTTGGTTACAAAAGAAAATACACTGGGAGAGCCTGATTTACTTAAATACCTACCTTTTTAGGTTTTTTTTTCTAATAGTTTTGTAGAAAAAATTAAATACATTTCATAAATAACTCTTTTGTTCGCAGAAATATGTGCCAATTTTCATTTAAATATCTTTCCCCAGTTTTCAGGAAAAATAACGAAAACCTAATATTAATCACCCTCTAATATCTCCGTGAAGGTTGAGAATTCAATCTATGTTATGATCTATTTTTGTCAATTTCTGACTTAGAATTTGCCATTAAAATCTGGCTAAGCATTTCAGTTACATCCTGTATGTACAGGGTCTGGCAGGCATGCAGGGATGGAAGATATTTTTAAAAGTATGATAATTACATATTTTTTTATAAAAAGTTGCAGGTACAAATATGGTGCATATTAGTAAACATTTGTTATTGTATGGGTGGCTCAAAAGTGTGGAGAACCAAACTTACTTTTTTTTTAAATTTATGCATAATAACAAGAGATCAATAAAAAAACCAATTAGGGTAGGGTGTGATATGTGTTAAACGTTTGGCAGTACTGAAGTGTATTGTCAGTCTATGTCAATTCGAGATTTGTTGTTTGACACAGACTGACGTAAAACTTAACCTGCAAATCTCGAATTTGACATAGACTGACAATACACTTCAGTACTGCCACAAGTATAACAAATATCACAGCCTACCCTAATTGATTTTTTTATTGATCTCTTGTTATAAAGTTGTATGGTTCAGCACCTTTACAATGACAGTTTTTTTTTTTTTGACATTTTGGGATCGAAGCCCATCAGCCACATTAATAACTGTCGTGGATTAGAAAGAAAAGACTAGACACTGTTAGACAACAATCCCACTTTTACGCATATATTTTATGATAGAGCCGAAGACATGTACATTATTGGTGCTTAACACTGTTGTTATATTTATTGGCAGCTGCATACCAAGTAAGATAAGCTCATTCAAAACGAGTCACGATGCTCTGCATATTTTCCACAGCCGAATTAAAGATGGTTAAGATCTGCAGTTTCCGAACCACAATCACAATCTGCTGTACCTACAAGTTTTAATTTGAACAAATGGGCGGGAAATTGCCCATGTCCAAACTTTAACCTCGCTATCGTTGTATAACTGTAGCGGGACACCTTAATATTTTTATGCCACCTAGTAAAATAAACCGACGGGTGAATACAAGCATATTGTGTGCCTCTTTGTTGACTAAACTTCCGCCAACGCCTCTCCCATGCTTGGTTTACCGTCTACTACACTACACTACAGTGCTTCTTGTTTTGACAGTTGAGTCATCACTGTGGTACCTTTATGTATTGCCACTTTTGCCAAGAAGTCAACTTTCTCATTAGGTATTATGCCCGAATGTCCCTTGATCCAAACAAAGCTTACTTCTACGTCCTTTGCTCTTAAAACTGCACAGAATGTTACTATATCTAAAATGAGTGGATGATGTTTAGCGAAGTATTTTCTGTTCATTAATGCTCGTAATACACTTTGAGCATCACTCATGATAGCTGCACGAGAAATTGTACTAAGACTAATGAGCTTT